>CAEGAF010181292.1:0-22751 GCA_903067075.1 Micropoecilia bifurca | reverse complement strand
ATATAGTGGTGCTATCAGACTAGCATAGGCTGTCATGTTAAAGCTCTTGGTTTTAATAATAGTTTAGTTTGGTAGATTTTAAGCCCTCTATTAATTGTTCTTGAACAAATAAATGCTTTATTCTGGAAAGTGAGTTATTTCCACTGACTCAAGATCTACTTTATTTTAAATTTAGGTTCTGTTTCTATATATGCATGTATTTTTATTTATTTATTTTTCTTAAATATACTGGTGTTTCTGGGTTTCTCGTCCACTGTTACCCAGCAAAGACCCACCATGTTTTGGCACATTTATGTGTTACTCTGGAGTCAAGATGTGGTCTTTTGGCACAGAAAGCCAAAACACTACTGCAGTTTCCCATATAATTTTGAACATTGAAAGGATTTCATAATTTCTTTTTTCCTACTGTCAAAATCCACAAATTTAATTTAGCCATTCAGATTGTCAGAGAAAACAGGGCAAGGGATTTTAAACCTTGGAAAAAAAGCTTACTTGCATGTTACTCCTTAATGCGCACGCATTTTTACATTTTTAGATGGAAATAAAAGAACAAAATGTTAATGTTAATAAAATCTGATGTATTTGTCCTCATGCCTTCCTCTCTGATTTTTATAGAATGTGTCATTTGTCATTTTCTCCACACCTCAGATCTCTGATTCTATCCCACTCAAGCGAAGGCCTGTTGCAAAATCCCGCAGGACTGTTTTTAAAACAAGCCCTGACACAAATCCATTACAGGACAATTAATAAAACATCAAAGCAGTGCTTTAGCAGTCACTCCTGGCTTCAGAGACCATGGCGTATATTAATTACTGCTTGATTGATGTGGCTTTGAAATAGAATGATGAGACATTCACAGAAGATTAGGAAACTGATTTTTTAGGTAATGTTATGTTTTTTAAATTCATTTCTACATAATATTTATTCTTTTAACAGTAAAAACGATAATTAAAGAAACTTATGCTAGGAACTTTTGTTAAATTTTAGATTATTTCCCTTAACAGTCCAGACTATTTTTTTGTCAAGCACTTATACTTACTTCCTTATATATTAGATTTTCTTTGAGAAAATGTAGCTGAATGTTTTCCACAAGTTGATGATGATGTGCATGGTATAGAGAGATTTTGCTTGTGTTCAACTTCCACATACTAAGCGAGATTATAGAACTTTTTACCATATTTTCCACACTGTAAGGCACACCTAAAAACCTTCAATTTTCTCAAAAGCCGACAGTGTGCCTTATAATTTGGTGCGCCTAATATATGAACCAATATTGAGCCACAACAGGTCTAGCAACTACGATAAGCAGCCGCCGACTTTTGTTAATAAAGTTTGACTGACCTATCTACCTACCGACCGTCTAGAATCAGGTCATCTGCAGGTCATTTAGCACCACGTTCTCCACGAACATACTGTGCGTGAACGGAGAAGGGTGACCATCGTCCAGCCACACCCTGACCCAGTCGCGGAAGGCTCTCCTCGTCAGTCGGACTGTTTTGTTGACATTCTTTATGTCAATAAAGTGGCTTTAGACATTCATCCTTTAGTGCAGCTCCTTCTAGTGGATGCATAACGCAATTGTAGCGTCTATTCTATGCGCCTTATAATGCAGTGCGCCTTATATGTGAAAAAAAAAAAGTTTTAAAATCGGCCATTCATTGAAAATGCGCCTTATAATCCGGTGCACCTTATACTCCGGAAAATACGGTACTAATGTATTATGTATTAGTAATGTATTACTAAATTCGAGCAGGCCTCCTGGAAACAACTTTTAATACTAGTAACAGTTTCAGACATTTTTAAACTGTTAAAAGTGTAAACAACTGTAAAAATAAAATACGTTTAATTTAAATTAGGAGATATTTCATCATAAAGTGTGTTTGCAGTAGAAGCACTCAGCTGGATCCCACAGTTTAGCGGTTTCACACGGTAGCACATGTCGAGCTTTAGCGACTGCAATCAGTTCTCGGTTTGGCCCCCTGACTGTCGGAAGATCCTGGAAGAATGTGATGGCCGAGCTTCTCCCTCAGCCACTGCTGATCTCATCTGGTAATGCTTCATTACCTCAGTGTCCACTTTGACCCCAGCAGCCGTACAGCTAGCAGAGCCAACAAGGCCTGACGGAAAGACACATGACAGACACAAATGCAGTCTGTCTGAGATAATAGGGCGATACTTCAGCTCAGGTCACTAGTTTGTGTTTACATCAGCAGCTCTGTGGCGCCTCAGACCACAGACAGACAAGCGAGACAGACCACAAGTGAGTGCCACAGTGAGTCCACTGCAGGGAGGAAATGTCCAGATAACGGATAAACTTCAAATCAAGAAATTCTAATTTCTCTGACTGGGATTTAGATAAAGAACTCTAATGTGCTCAGTCTACATGACGATAACCAGATATATGCAATTCAGGTAACAAGTGCTCTAATCAAAACTTATCTACCCAGAATAACTCATTATTCATCTCTGGCAAAAACATCCAGTGTTATGTTTTTTTTTCCTTGGAATTTGAAATCCAAAGTCACACAGTTTGGCATTTCCAACAACTTACCCTGTTTGATTTAGTTTTGTCATTCTCTCACTCTCATTAAGGCTTTAATGCAACAGCGGGTTTGTTGCTTTCCACCCACTGACCTCACATGGCTGCTAATTTGTCATCCGTCGTTTAAAAAAGCCTTCTTCCTTCGGCTTGGTGCCAACCGTCAGTGAACCTGAGAGGCAGGTGGAGGATAACGGGAGGAATGTGATTCATTAGCAGGAGCCACAGCTCTCCCTTCAGCCTATAATTAGCCAAAGCATCACTGACTCTAAGTTTACAAACTGCACTCCGAACCATAAATATTCTTATGCATCTCAAAGAAATCAATAGGGCAGACCACAACTTTAAGTTATTAAAGTATTACAATATTAATGTGTGGGCAAGAGCACTTTAGACAAACTGAACGCTCTACCTCTCTCGCTCCTCGCCGTCATTAGGGATGCTGAGAGATCAGATTTCCTGACCTTTTCCATCTGATGGGAACTTTGCTTTGGGGAGCAGATAAGCCTGGATGATCCGCAACAATGAAGAAATCTGTGAACAGGCTGGAGAGCCCCAAAAGCTCCCCCCCCCTCCCTAATCTCTGCAATTTGCCTTGGCTGATAAAATTTTAATGAGGAATAAGCATAATGGGAGCCACAGAGAGATTATAGCAAACTGGGAGTGAGATGCATCGGCCAGATGAAGATGGAGGAGCCGGAATCAGACTGCAGATCAAAGATGCTCTGCGCTTCCCCCCGGGACCAAGTTTGGATACACCCAACACACATAGCTCAACTTTGGGCTTCTCAGTTGTGTTGTTGACTAATGACTCCAAATTTCTGGCTTTAAAAGTGTCGCATTACTCCAGTTTTAGTCAGTTTGCACCCATGAACTGCGTCTGCTACTGACAGTGAGTGAGACTGAATCTGTTTGAGGTCCTCTGCTGAGGATTTATTGGCGGGATTTTTTGATAGAAAATTGCATAACAATGCAACAAAGAGAACATGATCTCAGTTGTAAGAGAACAATGGCAATGCAAAGCCAATTATCAGAGTGGTTGTGGTGGACAAGAAACACATCTCTCTAATGAAAAAGGATTAAGATCCAAATTAACAAAATGTTTGGAAACTGAGCCTCTCCAGTTCCCTCTCACCACTCATACCATTTAATGTAAACGTATCACTTATCCTGCTGTTCACTCCACGGATGTCCACCATGTGGACACTTGAGGGGTCCAGGTCTTGTATTTTCCGGCCGTTACCTCCATGGTTACCAACTATATTCCTGAGAGTTTTATCAGTTTTATCAGCTTTATCAGGTTCTACACAAAGAAAACAACTACATATGCAATCGGAGTTGCACGATGAACGGCTCGTTGTTGTAGGGAACGATGTTCACTGTTTTGTACGTGACACAGAGCTGAAAAGTTACCGTAAAGATGGCAGCAGCCAGACTGTCACTGTCTGCCATGCTAACAAGTGTGCAGCCCGCCCTGGCGGAGAAGAAACAGGGCTAGATGCCCAATCAGCTCTTCTAACGTGCCAGAACCCATCCGGTTTATGGGAAAAGATGGAATTTGTCATGAGAAATGTTTGCAATCATTACACTCAGCTATGAAATCTGAACTGTTCCCAGACAGTCTGTGCAGAGATCATGTGGTTCACAGAATATGCACTGTACACCTGAGTATGTGGGAAACTTTAGACCTAAGTTCATGGTCCACTTAAAGTTGTGGCAACAGTATCACTCCACTACCTGCCGTCCCTAAAATCCTCTCAGTTGATTTATGTCTTAGAATCCACCATGGTGGATGCTTTCATTGGTCAGTTCTATGACTGTGGATTAAAAAAAAAGAGATACCAAAGTACATTTTCATGGAAATTAAACAGGAAATAATAAAAGTAAAGTACATATCGATTCCAAAATACATAAATTACATGAAGACTTGAAGCTGATGCTCACATTTTGAGACTAAGACTGAAAACGTTTCTCAAATCCTGTAATCATGATTAACAACCAGCTCATGATAACCTTATGATTAGTTTAATTTTGGTCTGTTTCTAAGTAATTATGACATTTATGTATGATATTTTATCTTGCTGCTCTGTTTTACTCTCTTTTAAACTGTCTTTTGTTGTTAAAGGACCATCTGGGGACATGCAATGCAAATTAGCTAAGGTTATAAATGTTATGGTGTTAAGTATTTGTTTCTACTTAACGCTTGTCCCCGTGCAAATAAACAATAAAGAAGAAAAATTACAGCAATCATCTAATGGGTTTTCCTGCAGTTGGGTATTGCCAGGAGAGAAAAAAAAGAAGTAAATAGGGAAAAAGAAATGCGCCATGTTATAAAGAGCAGGTTGTGTCGAGCAGAGACTCCTTTAAAAGGCCACCACTTCAGAAATGCGGAAAATGAATTGCTTTTTTTGTTTTGTTTTTTTTATTTCAGTCAAACGGGAGTCAGCGCTCTACTCCTGTCCTCTCCGCACCAGGATCACACCTCCCACTCCCAGCATCACCCGTGACAACCTGAGCAGCGGAGGAACACAGAGACAGGCGTGACTCCTGCGACGGTCACTAACACGGAGCTGCCGGCCGCTCGTGCCGCCCAATCCGCCGCCGCCGCCGCCTCGAGCTCTGATTGATTGGCTTCATCCAACGCGGCGCGAGACAGGAAACACTCGCCGTCTCTTGGCAACAATTACCCGCCCCTCCACGCCGACTGTCAGCGCGCTAATTCATCTGTCATCATCCCACTTCTCCCAGTAGAATCGGGCTGACAGTGAGCCCAGTATCAGTCACACGGCATTTCACTCCTGTTGCCTTTCATTAGCTCCACTTTGTCGTTCGCCGTGAAGGATGCTGGGTTTTGTCTTAACCTTAAAAGTAATGTTCCTCCTGTTTTTTTCTGTTTGAGCTCTGGCTCGTATTTGCACTGAGCGCTCAACACACAGCTGCGTAACGGAAATTGAAATAACCAATTCAAACCTGTCGGATCAACCAGCAGCATCCTCTGCACCAATGAGTGATGGCTTTTCAAGTTTTGGTCGGATTTTGTGGCAGAAGAGCATCGTAATAACAATTTCAACTTTCTATATCATCCCCTTTTAGTGGAATATACATGGCTTATCAATCCTCCCTTTCCACTCCCAAAAAACATATAAAAAGTCTTGCCAAGAAAAAAAAAATCAATGTAGAAATGTTCATAGTTTCATTGTTTTAAATTGATTAGTGATTCTGTTAATTAGGGTTAAGCTCCTGTATGTTTTAGATTAATATTATGAAACCTTATTTTCATTGTCATTCTTTAAAATGGGATATGCAAATGATACATATCTGTATCACTTACATATATGTGTTTATCTTCATTAGTCAGAACATTATGACAAAAAAGACTATAGTGAGACATGTCCTTAGATGAATGGATGATGAAACTATGACACAAAACACTCAGACTTATCTTTCCACCAATTGATGGTGGTAGAAGGGAGATACCAAAAAATTATCCCCATAAGAACCAATAGATGACAATTCACTCTGTAGAAAGAAAGAGTCTTCTATCCTACCATCAAGCAATCATTTGGAATTTACTAAACATTACTCGGACTTTAGTTGGAATCATGGTATCTCTTCAGATTCAATGTAAAGTTTTTCAACAACAAACAATCCAGGTGGATTTCATGTGAATCTATACCCTCTGTTATGGTAAACGAGTTTTAGGTAACATACTTTCATTGACTCTTTCAATTGCCAGGACTCTTTGAATCTTGCATATGCCAGAAAATTTAGAATTGTGGTCCAAATTGGCCAAATCAATAAAGTAGTGTACCACCACACCTAAAATAAATATTTTTTTTGTCATAACCTTCTCTGTCCACAGTTTTAAATTAAGTTGGTAACATTTGGGGTTAACAGAAAGGAAATGTTAATAGGAGAGGACCCAGGACGGGGTGATGTAGAGGGACCACCAAAAATCCCCTTCTCTCTGCCTTATTATGGGAGAAGATTAGCTTCTGTCATGTTGGCAAAATGGGACAGAAAGTATTACCAGCAGCGTTTCCAATATGTCTAGAACTTTTGATTTTAGCAAAAACAATTATTTCTTAAAATGAGATTTCTATCCTCACTGAATAAATGCTCAAAATAAAATGTCAATCTGTTGTATTTTGATGAGATTGTGCTGCTGCAATAAAAGATTGATTCATATATTTTATATAACTTTTTACACATCTAAACCCAGCATGCTCAAAAACATGGAAAGCATTGTGTCAGAGCAAACACCTCTTACCAACTGTCAGGCATAGTGGCCGAGCGATGAATCAATGATTTCAAATGTAAGGCAATCTGTTCAACATTCAACTTTTCCTCTTTAAACTTACCCATAGTGGAGTTATGCAAGCAATAACATGCTGTTGGGTCAAGATTATTCCACCAAAATTCTTGAACAATAGGCTTCAAAACTAATAAAGTCAAGCAAAAAGTTCTTGCTGCTTAAAGCGGCTTAACAAGGTCATGTATTATGGGGTGTACTTATTTTTTCCATAAGAATTTTCTGCTCATTTTTATGCAATAAATAATGACAGTGTAAACTCTGTTGTGAGTGTTTTGCATGTAGTGTAATTTAATTACTTTGGAACGTTGCAAAAAGGAGAGTGAGCGTTTGGAACTGAAAGAAGTTGCGCAGCACTTTCTGTTTGTGTAAATATGAATGTCACACAGATTTACCATACAAAAGAACCTGTTATTTACTTATTTCATAATTTTTTTTATGTTTTCTTTTTTAGTTATTAATGATTTATGCTAATATGTAGCATAAATTAGCTACAAATTTTTCCCATGGGAAAAAATTGAAAAGCTGAAGAATTGCATTAAAACCCAATTTAAATGCAACACTTGTAGGAGTTGCCAGTAGTCACCTTGCAGTCAAGCCTTCAAGTCCAGTGGAAGCTCTGTTCTTGTGTTTTTAAACATGTCAGCATATGAGATGTGCCAATGCTGGTACATGCAACACTTCAAGAGATGAACATTTGAGAAATCAGAAAATGAGGAAAATTTTTTATGTGTTTATCAAGTAGATGCATTATTTTCCTCTTCTGATTATTAGTTTTTTTAAATTCTGATTATGACTTATTTTTATTTGTTTTAAAGTTCTGTTTGTTTATTGTGCTACTTCATTCTGTATTTGTGATTTGTTTTTAAAAAAAATTTCCCTGCTAACTAGAAATGTGAAACATAAATAAACAAGTGCAACGTCCAACGTTTCTCGGAGACAGTGTGTCAGCATCGGATATTCAGGAAAAACTTTTTGGGATGATTCTAAAGCCCCATGAAGAAAAACAACAGCTCAAAGTTTGTTATTTTTGTTGGCGTGTGCGTGTGCATGTTGAAAATGTGGGATTAGGAGTTTGCCCAAAAAGAGTTGGATCCAGGGGATTAAAGTCTGTTGAAGTGTTTTTATTATTTTGCCCGCCCGGTGGACTTCCAGCCGCCTCCTGGGAGAGGATTTCCAGAGAGGAATGATGGGAGTCTGACAGCTCGTCTCCTCCCTCCTGCATGACTTAACAGTGCCTATCAGAGCGTTTCGACACTCGATTCCCAGTGTGGTAGCTGAGGTGCAGCAGGGTAGGTGGTGGAAGGAGTGAAAGGATCGTCTCCAGAGGGCAAAAAGGTCATCTCTAGGGGCTGAAGCCTTCACCCCGTCCACAGACTCCTTCTCGATCTGCTCCTTTTCCCTGGTCAATTGATAAGAATGGCCCAAAGTTTTGGTTCTGTTCCAGTGCAAAGTACAGACTTTGTTCCTCCAACTTTTGGTCAACAGTTTCAGCGTGGCATCTGATCCCGACATTCGAGGTTTGCTTTCAGGACCACAAATATTCGGAATTCAGGATAAACATGTCTTTTTTTCCTTCTGCCCCTTTTTCTTCGGCACACAAGGTTTAGTTTATGCAGGCTTTTCCTACATAGGCCACCTATGAAGGAACTTTACTTACCATTCAAGCTCGAACACCAAGACGGCAAAGAAAACCTGAAAACTCCTGAACAGGTTTGTTTCTTTTCACACATGCAGATCAGATTCTTTGATTTCTTTTTCCCACACATCGCTCTTCACAGTTCTCCTCCCACATTCCCAGAGTAAAAGTATTTATCTGGAATCCAGCCTGGTTTTCGGTGTAACTGAGACTCAGTTGTTGCCTATGGTTCAGGTATTCTCCTTATTTAAAGCAAAAACATGTCTAGGGCATAATATGTATAATATGCATAAAACGTAAAATGCAACATCTAATTTTAGGTCAATCTTGTTTTCTGATTTAGACGACTTGATACGAACGTCTGTTTTCAGTCACAGGGCCTTCACAAATCCAAACTTTAACCAGAACTGCTTTTATCGCAGCCGTTACCGTGTTTGGTCTCCCACTTTGGACAAACCTCTTCTGTGTGATGTCTGCTGGAATAAACCATCAGTTTGGTCATTCTGCTCGTTCCCAGCCGACTCCCCTGGTGGACTGTCATCCCCGATCTAATAACTCTGCAGCTCACAGCTGAGTGTAAAACCAGAGTGCAGTCGACTGATAAAAAGATTCTTTACAGAGAGACAAAGAGCTTCTCTACAGCAGGTGACCTGATGATCGATGGAGACCTGAGTTTCTGATTGAGCTGAATTTAGCTGTAAAATATCCAGAAAAGAAACTCTTATTTTCCCTGACTATCCTTCCATTGCTTCTGTTTGTTCTGGATTATGATTTAGATAAATGTAATAAATTATGTATATACTATAAAGCGAATGAAAAAAAATATTGGAAATACATGTTCAGCTAGTTCTTTTGACTAGAATATAAGTTTTTGGATCTCATTAGTCCAGCATAGTAACACAATTTAGTCGAATTCAGTCTTTTGGTCACATGATCTGGAAGCTATTAAGGAATAACCCATATTTTTAGAACAAATATAAATACAAAATAGAGGATCAATGAAAATATTACGAAATCAGACTATTATTGTAACACAATTTAGCTTTGATTCTCAGATTTTGGGTCACCTGGAAACTACTGATTTGACTAATTGACCACTTCCACCCCTGAGTAAACGTTACTATAATCAGTTTTATTATTATTATTATTATTATTATTATTATTATTATTATTATTATTATTATTATTATTATTATTATTATTATTTTAAAACTAGATCTTAGCAGTCCAAACAAACTTACAAAAATATGAGCTCACCTTTTCTGATAATCACCAATATTAAGCAGATAGCTCTGGAAATGAGAGTCGATCTCCATGGTAAAAAAGAGAAAGGAAGAAAAAAAGCTTAGGATCTGTCTTCATGCAGGCAGGTGAAGAGTGTCCACCACCTTAAACTCCAATCCAACAGGTAATGCCAGGGAGAGCTCAGGAGGAAATTAAATGTCAAGTTCGCTGTCACTGATTCTTGTTAAATGGAGCACTAATCACACAGAAAAGCTGGAAATTCTCCCACCGTCTTCGTCTGTCACTTCCTCCTCTCACTTTGACCAATATGGGCAAAAGCCGTTCATCTGAAGATTTTCCACATGCTCTCCCTCTTCTTCTTCTTTGTTTAAAATTCACACTAACAGCCTCGATATGGAAGATCATCTGACGAGCAGACTGGCACCGCACGGTGCTGGAGAGTTGCTATCCAAGCTGAAAACCAGAGATTTACAACCACGTTGGTTCAGAGATCTGAAAATAGTTTCTTTAAGAGGGAGTTGATGGAACAGAAGCTGTGTGATTCATGCCTCATAGAAAGACACCCATTGTTAGAAAAAAATGAAGCGGTGATGCTGAAAGTTTTAGCACATAATATCATGGGTATGAAAGTGACTCAGTCACAGGTGGGGGATGAGTAGGCTGTGAAAACTTACAAAGTGGAAGCTTTTAGTTCTTTTTATTGCTTAAATATATCACATTTTAATGTTTTCATCAGCTTCTTTGATATAATACTAATATATATATATATATTTTTATGAATTATAAAACATTTTCTGCCAACTCTATTATGTTATAGATATGAGTTAGCAATAACAAGACTAAGAAAAAATAAAGTTCTAGTATTTACTGTCCCTTCCAAACACAAGGAGTGTCAAGTTGCCTCAAAAACATTATAAATCTGTTTTTAAATGTAGTGAAACATTTAACCTTGTGGCTTTTTTAACTTGTTGTCGCCGTTGATAGCAAGACAGCTACTCTAATCTCTGAGCCACAGTTGCCTTTATCATGCTTCCACATAATGATCCTTCATCATCTTTCTCATGATAAGCGAAAAAAAAAAATGGATGGATGGATGGATGGATGGATGGATGGATGGATGGATGGATGGATGGATGGATGGATGGATGGATGGATGGATGGGATGATCGTTTGAAAGCAATATACCTGAGAATCAAGTATTTATTAAGTAAATTAAATAATACAGAATTCAATACAATAAGATTTAAAAAAGCAAAATGATTAAAGCAGGAAATAAAAATGTAATACAATTACATCAACAAGCATAATTTCTTTTTGCTTTGGACATTTGAGACCAAATACTGCTGTGATTTGAGCATGAGTGGCAGAGAATGTAAGTATTTGCTTTTTGGCTGCAAAGTGAAAAAAAAAAAGAAAAAATCTTAACTGAACAACCTAAACGCTCCACTAAAGATGCATCACAGTCTGTCAGTTTCCATGTAAACTGTTCACTGAATTTGAAAATCACCGCTGCACTCTGAGCTGTTGAGGCTTTCAGAGGGTTGAAAAACAACCCTCGCTGGAGAGCTTATGGCTCTCCAGCGTTTCACCGCGATGAATCAAATACAGATTTCACAAGCTTAGACTTGATTAAACAAACACACTCAGGTCGGGAAGAGCATAAAGATGAAGCAAACACACTCATGGTTGGTAACTGTTATTCCACCGCTGAATTTGATGACACTCAGTGGATAGGAAATGACTTGAATGGCCCTCGGAAGGAAACTTTGAAAATTCCTTCAATATTAGAGCCATAATTCACCGCAGAGCCCGTTCGACGGCTCCGAGAGCCGTAACGCCGCCATAAAGCTGCGAGGAACACACAGAGAGCGCTTCTGTAATCGACAATAAAGACAATAAAAACAAGTTGTCAATGGAAATGTAGAGACAGCAGTCAGGGCTAATACCCCACATCCGGATAAAAGTTGAGGCTGCTTGAGTTTTTAATGTACTGTAGAGAGCAGCGGCTGCCATAATGAAATGTAATGAAGCTCTGTAATCAAAGATGGAGAGAGAAACCGCAGCAAACTCTCAGCTAATTACAGAGCAAAAGCAACATAAAGGCACCGAGGCTACTGGCAAACATGAGAGTCGTACGAGAGAAAAACGTGAAAAGCTCATCATGTTATTTCGTAAACAAATCAGTTCATCACGGCTTTATTTTGTTTAGCAGACGCAGCTGCAGACAAACACCCAACACCACTTATTAGACTTCCTCAGTGATCCAGTTGAAATTATTGTGTTTTTCTTTCCCTTCAACGTGGTTTCCAAATTTTCCCATTGGTTTGTGATCGTCCCACCTTTTCCATGACAACAATAACTAATGCCCTTAATTTCAACAAACTCTAAAGCCCCTAAAGACTCTATTGTTGAGAAAAAAAATGCATCTTGAAGTTAATTTAAAATGGCAGCGTTATGTAAATGTGACTTTTTTGAGTTTTGCATCATGTTATAAGGTTATTCGCCCATCAAAAATAAAAAACAATGAGTTTTTTTAAGTAATATTTCATATAACATTTTTATAAGAACTGAAGGTAACATATTTACTTGGTTGAGCTATTAAATGGTATCTTCCTAGAAAATACATAATACTGCCCCTTTAAAGTTTCCTACAGAAACATAATACACAACAACAGGAAAAAACCTAAATTAATTACTAGAAAATTTGGTCAGATTCTTCACATGTACAATGACATCTTTGAATGTCATTACAGAATCCAGTTTTGATGGAGAAACAGCAGTGCGTGATAATATTTTTTGGCTCGTTTTACAGAATTTAAAATGCAAACTGTGGCTTTAAAGAGCAAAAAAGATCACAACCTGACAGCCAAGGAAAGTCCAAACTGGTTTTAGAGAAAGAAACTAAAAAGCTGCTGGGCTGGAAACGTCCATGGAAAGTGAGATCATACAAGAACCAGTCAGAACTTTCATCGTTTGAAGACACTGGGTGAAAGAACTTGCCTGATTCATACTTGATTCACATCACTCCTCTTTGAATGTTTTTCTCGTGTCAGTTTACTTGTGAGAACTGTTTGTGTTGTCACAAACATTTGGTGTGAATTTGAACTCTAGAAATGATCTCCCAAAAAAAAGAAAAAACATGACATTAAATGGTTTTGTACTGTCTAAATCAAAGCGTCTGAGAGCAACTGTAAACAATACGAGAAACTAATCACCAATGGAGAAGGCGTGGTTGCACAGACTTGATCAGCGTTTAGATTCCTTAAACATGACCCATTAGGTTCTCTTGAACTTCACCGGCATCTCCCTGTTGATAAAGGTTTATAAATAATTAAATCCAAAATTCCCCTCGCACCTGCAACCCTTTGTCAGTCTTGGAGATGCAGACACATCGTTGCACGTTAGTGTCAACCTGTCTGCATCCGTGCAGCGTGAAGCAGCGAGAAACTCTCTTCTTCCCACCAACAGAACAATCGTTCCCACCGCTTTCCGTCTCTCCCACGCAGCATCTCACACGGAAGAAAGAAATAGCACAGCTTTTGTCGACTACATCAAAACCAGTAACCGCCTTTGTAGAGCTGAACTCGAAATGAACAAAACATTCGCTTTTGTTTATTTTAATCAAACGCAGGAGAAAGACTGCAAACATTGTCGGCAAATAGATTTCAAGACGGGGGTATGGGAGAGAAAATTAGGAGGGAATTTGTAATAAAATGACACCTGATATTGGAAGATGAAAGCAAAAGAAGAGTAATTAAAATTACATCAAACACTCGCTGTGTGCTTAATTCCATCAAAGCTGAATGTTTCCTGTGTGACGTGCTGTCTGACGGGGAACAAAGCTAGAAACCTTAAATAACTACAAATAACACCATGAGCTTCTGTTTTGCCCATCATGAATCCACAGCATGGTGCATGGAGTCTGCTGATGGACCAAAAGTGCTTCATGAATCTGAGCTGAAAAAAACAAAAACATAGTTACTCTACAAAGAAGAAAAGAGAAGGACAGCATATAAAAAATGCAAGAAATACTGGAAATGATAAGGTGCTGAGGATAAAAAGTCAGGAAATTAAAAAGAAAAATGAAGACAAACTGGGGCGATAAAGTAAAATCTGGGCTGAATATGCAGAGAATGAGAAAAGCACCTAAGATAATGTAACAAAAGGGGAAAAAAGAGGAATATGAAGACGGATTTAAAACAAAGAACAGATCCTATATTTAAATAATACCAGAAGTGAGAAGTTTTTATTGTCAGGAAAACCAAGTGAATCCTTGACCCTGCAAGAACCAGTGAGTATTGACGGACACGTGGATGTTTCATTGCTGTGCAATTATTTTATTCATCAGATTTGTCTTTGGTGGTATTTAGTATTGATCCTTGGACTTTTCTCCAATGTAAAAGAATAAGGTTGGGACTAAATAATTTGGGGAAAGCTTTTTCTTTACTGGCTCATTGGCCACAACGCAGACATTTCTGAGTGCGGCTGTTCATAATTAGCCTATTGACCAGATTTGTGCACATAAACTACAAATTTGACTTTGATTGCATACTCTCATACAACACTGACATAAAATAAGAACGTAAAACTTTAGAGAAGGTTAGAAAACTGAAGAAATATGATGTGTTTTGTGTTAAAAGTGGAGGCAGAAGGTAGTGCAAAATCTTATCTGTTTTTTTAGTTAAATTATATGTCTCCAAAATATCTGGGGTCAGCAAACATTTCAGCTGCCCTTAAATAAAGCTCTGTTTGTGTCTTATTCAAGTCACAAATGGAGCAACCGAAAATAAATGTGTGTTTGGTAATCATGGCATCTTTGATTTTGTTGAATGTCTTCATCTCCCTAAAGTTGTATATTTATCCTTACTAATTTGTTTAAAAAGGAGGTTGGTCTGGCATTATATGAAGTGCATGTCTGACCATTTTGCTTTGAATTTTGCTATTTGGGCGCATTCAAAAAAATGTTTATTTTTTTCTTGAAACAATGTCCGTGTCCGTTCTCGAGATAGTAGTAGATTTCAGCGCAGCTCAAGTATGGCAGCTAACTGCTACCAAAGCTTCCTGCTCAGTTTTTTTTTGTCAATTTGCTTTATAATGTGGTGCCTTAATCACAAAATGGAAGGCAATGGCAGAGATGACATAAACAAAACCAGGCGTCAAAGTTATGGCAGAAATAAAAAAAAGCACAACATTTGGGAGGACAACAAGCTGAGTGGAAAAAAATGAATGCAGATTACAACCAATACAAAACAGCAACAACTACAGTCTATTTGGTGAAAGTATGATACACACTCTCACTGCCTTTGTTGTCATGAACTGAATAATGAATCATTTTAGGGTTTTTATTTCAATGTTCACCCATCATTTCATAAGAAGATTGCAAAAAGTTGTGTCACTTAAGGGCGATAAACTTTCAGAGTGGACCTTGAAACATGTCCTCCGTCCTTTTTCTAAATAGTTCTGTGGAACAAATGTGCATTCAACAATCCCCGAAAAAAAAAAAAACAGGAAGAAAACTGTCACATAGAAAACTATGTGAGAGAACAAAAGGAATTGTTTTGTCTAAGAACCAGAGACAAGCAACTGAGTCGTAAAATGAAGGAAAAAAGTAAAGAGTGGGCGAAAGAGAAACAAAAGGTGAAAAGGCCTGGAGTGTATTGAAAGAAAAATGTCAAAGACAATATAAAAGCATGGACAGTGAAAAGAAGTAAGAGCCAAAGAAATTACACAAAAGAGTCGTCAGAGACTAGGACTGAAGAAAAAAAAAGGGTTGAGAAAGACAAATAAGTGAAGGCGGAGAACTGGAAGTAAAAGACTAAGGCGTCAATGTGGACAAAAAGCAGCGACAGACTAAAAAAACCTACTACAGACCTTTAGGTGAAGTAAAATTCACTTTTTTCTTCATACAAAGACTGAAGAGCCTCCTTTGATGTGTGTGGTGTTTTACAAGAAGACAACAAACCAGCAGTGATGAGTTTTATATTTCATGCTGTGTTTATGATGTGTTTGCCTGCTTTATGACTTTCTGTCACGTCCTGTTTGCTGCAGTGGCCCTTCTCGCACTGGAGATGAATTTCCCTGCAGGCTGGAATAAAGTGGATCTGCTCTTATCTAATCTGCCGCAGTATGAAGAGCGAGCCGATAGATTTGTGATAAAATGCTCCGGGATCAGAGAGCCGGTCACATCCGTGGCCCCTGACGTGCAGTTGGAGCCGGGATGCAGCTCGGCGGGGAAGGCCGGATTAACATGCCGCCTTGGGGGGATGCAAACATCTTCCCGCTGAGCTCCTAAAGTGCACCAAGGCGACGGCTGGTCATGAATTAGTGTCACTTCCATCCGGCTTCTTGCATTAACACCCTGGAATGCGACACATCGCATTAAAGGCCCTTTTCCTCACGACGGCATATCCAAACAGAAAATTTAATCTATTTTTTCCCTTTCCTATCCTTTTAAAGCACTTAACGTTTTGGGTAGCCAAAGGGAATCTGAATCTGACTTGGGTAGAGGGATGCTCTCATCACCGTGGTACCCGGGATGGAAGACGAGATCTTGATGACGTGCCAACGTCCGTGCAGGCGTGACAGTAAAACAACGAGAGTGCGAGTCCTGCAGAGGCCGGGTGAAATACACTCCAGGCAGTGATCAATCTGCGTTGTTTACAGCCGCTGTCTGCCTGATGAGGAGCCCCGCTGCACTCCCGCTAAGATTAGCTGCCGTTTGGTCGGCGTGAGAAATCATTCAGGGAAATCCCTCGACCAGCCAGCCGGCCAGTCGGCAGCTGCAACCATATATCAGCGCCGACAGCTACACGGGCTAACGGTACACTCGGAGGAAGAGGAGGAGAAGGGCTACTGGAGAAAATTGGAAAGGAGTCCCAGAGATTACGGTTCGCTCCCTGCTGTAATTCCTCAAAAAAATTATGCCATGAAGTGAAATAAGCAGCGAGTTTATGGCGTTTGGTTGCTTTTATGTACTCTGTTGGAGAACCAAGGCGTGCAGTGAGCATTGTGTTTGCATCAGGCCTTAATGAGGTTGGTAGTTCAAACCCCAGCAGCTACCCATGATATATGAATAAAACGTCAGCAGAAGGAAGGGAAGAATGAGGAAAATGAATGTAAGAAGATTAGAGCCATGATGGAAGATGTGGAGCGGTAAAGGAAGGAAAAAAGAGAAAGCAAAAAAAAATTGGAACCTATGTTTTTGTTCTTCTGTTTATTTTCAAGTCCTGGTCTACAAATACAACTCATTTTTTATTTGAGGATAGAAAATAAACATGTCAAAAGGAATGTTCAGATAGTTTTCTGTATACCTTGGCTGTAACAAGGGGCTGATATATTTCTATTTGTCACAATCCTGGTGTGTCAGTGCTTTTGCTTTTGGGTTCATGTGAGTCTCCTTCCCGGACAGATGGATTTCTGGATCTGTCTGCAATATTCCTAATTACTCTGGTGGGGATTTAAGGAACTGCAGGACAACTTTTTGATGCCTGAAGATCAATCTGTGCTGGTAGATCAATCTTTGTGTTTTTTTGTTGAAACTCCTAGTGACTGCTAATTTTCTGGAAAAATAAATAAATACATAAATAAATAAAATCATGTTTGGCTTTAGTCACATGATCTGTGCTCCTGGGTAGAAGTTCCCACTCTGACTCTCTTAACAAACTTGTGACCAACTATGTCTTCATTCATATTGTGCCTCCAAGACTCAATGACTCACCCTTCAAAGGTATTACTTGTGGACAGAAACCTCCATTGAACCTCCATCTATACTCCACCAGCAGCATCTGCATTCCCCCCTTCACGACACCCCAAATATGAAAGCTGTCACCCTTTTAATCAGTGTTAAATCATTCCCCCTAACTTTTCTATCCTGCGCTACAGAACCACAGTCGCTGAAAATTTCTCATTGACCATGTTGTACTTACTTGTATCCATTTAAATAAAACCCTTTGCAATTTTTATGTGTCCACCGAGCGATTCTTAGTCTGGAAAGTACCTCAAAATCTGATACTATTATCTCTAACCAGTACATATCTTCGCACCTTCAACATCAACGCAAGGCAACAGACCAGTGGACTGGTCTGACCAGTGGACAAATACTTGTCCACTGGTCTGTTCCTTACTGGATTCTTCCTCTTTTTCAGTTTATCTCTGTAAACCTGAGAGAATGTTGCACTTGCAAACCCTGTAAATCACAAGCTTCTGGAATACTCAGTGCAAGCTGTCTGGTACCAACAACCACGTCGCATTTAAAGCCTCTTAAATCCTCCCTGCTCTCCATTTCGATGATCGGTTTAAGGCTGTCTTCACAACATCTGGATGCTTAAATGCATTAACAAGCATTTAACCAGGTGTACCTTGTAAAGTGCCCACTGAGTGTGAGTTATAAAATCTTATTGCTGTGACAGAATCATTGGCCATAGAGCTGAAATGTGCATCTTCTTTTTCCTCCTAATCTCGGCAGCTCAGTAACAAGACGTGGCTCATTTCTCCTGGAGAAGTGACTTGCTGAGCATCAGAAATAGTCAAACCCAAAACAAGTGGCTTGTGTAAATAGGTTCAGGAAGTTAAGTTCAGTGTGGCGGGAGGGGGCAAGGGGCTGAGATCACTCAGTGAAAATCCGCAGGTAACTGAAGAGAAGTACTGTGGATGTCTTATGCTCCACCAGAAGAACTGTATCCAGTAATAAGAGCTTGTAGCATGCTTCTTTAAGAAATTGAAACCTTTTTTTCTCTCTAAAAGTGTTTATTACACAAGTCCCATGTGCTTTCCTTTTTTAATTCTTGTCTCTGTGAAAATGTGCTAATGTTGTCTTTAAGAGGGATGCCGTATCAAAGAATAATTTCCAAGAGAAACACGTGTTACACCCCAGACTCTCACACTGTCGTCCATTTGTGCTGCTTCCTGTTCATGGTCTACAGGTTAAACAAGACGAGGTGCGGTTATTAGTACACTCCCAATCGTGTGCTTTGCTGTTTAACCGTCTGCTAATACCGCCAATACGGGTCATTAACAGAGACTTAGAGAACTGTCATTAAAACATTTCATGCTAAAATGTAATTTTTTTACTCCGACGACAAAAGAAGTTGCACAGGAAATCGGTGGGAAATTTCATCCGGATCCTATTGAACAGCTTGACTTTTCTTTTTATTGAATGTCGGGTTGAGGTGCATCTATCAGCGGAGCAGAGATGGGCCTGTTTTTACCTGCCCACGAGGTCTCGTTTCACTTTTAGCAGAGGGAGCCTTTGATGTGTTGTGCTAAACAGGTGAAGCCTCACTGTGACCAATTAGGCCTCAAACAGAAGCGTTTGAGGGCTACGCTCTTTATTTGTTGATGTGTCACTTAGAGAGCTGCAAGACAATACTGTCCATTAGCACAAGGAAAAAATCAATACACCAGAGATTAATGGGTTTTTTAATGGAGCACAATTATATTCCTGTGTGTGTGGATGTACCCTCTAGCTCTGAAAGGACTCCATAATTTCCTGTGTATGAGACCACACAGTCATGAGTTTAATTATGTTCAGCAGAGCCCTCTTCCACTGCCGGCAGTTCTCCGAAGAGATGGGGCTGCGCGTTGTTCCTGATGGATCAATACGTTATCAGTTGAGATATCAAAAGGATGTGGACGCTTTCCCAAAAGTGGCATCAAAGGAAAGGAAATGGGGGAGGACCGAAACGGGGTGAAACATCTCTGCTCTCATTAAAATCATAGAGAGTCGCACAAAAAATAAAGAATGGCCAACAGACGGCTGCTTGCACTGACACTGCATTTAATTAGCGCGTGGAGGGAAGAGTCGGGCTGGATGTCACGCTGCTGGATGAGACCGAGATGCAGCACCATCAAGTCAGAGGAGGGCTCATGATTCGACTTGTCCAGATCGGATAATGAGCAAACGTTTCTTCCACATTTGGCAGCTGCATGCAAAGATGGACAAGAACCAGAAAATAATGGAGGAGTTTGTGCAGAGCCACTGTCTCAACAACAATCTGCAGGATTTCCCAAACTGTCATAGCGAGAAAGTTTGTCATGAATCTTGTTTAAAAAAACAAATGGCGGCATCAAGGTGTCCCTCCATTTCTTCTGTTTGTAATTGAAACAATCATCAGGTGCCTAATTGCACATAATATTTTGCTTAATTTAGTGTCAGAGTTCTTTCATTCTAGTGTTCATAAGGTCTTAAAATGACTTAAAATTGTTTTGACTGTGTAATTAAATACACACAAATTAAGGATAGCATAATTGATGCTTGACAGTGCAGCATCCGTTTTAATGCCAAATCAGAGACAGCCCATTCAGACTTGAACTTCACTTTACCTTTGAAGGTGTTTTGTTGTATTTGGGACCAAGATGTATGCAGTTGCACCTTCAAGTCCCGGATGTTGCAATCTGGGGAAAACTCCTAATGCAAACTCCTAACGCTGACCAGCATTTTTTTTGGTGATGAGCTCCAGGTCTTAAAGGTTGAAAGTCTCCTTACCATCTCTCTTTAACTGCCTCCACACATTCTCTATCAGACTCAAGTCTATTTGATTTAGTTTATTTTTTCTTACAGCCAGAATAAACACGTTGGTAAAATTAAAGATATCTTCATCTTTTACAACTGCTTTTGATTAATTATTCAATGCACCAATGTTTAATATTGCTTTTTTCTGTATAGCACTTATTGATCTTTACCTTAAAGTTGCTACATGAGTAAAGTTTTACTTACAATGCTTTCATCCAGAAATGATCGATTCTGGTCCTGGAGGCTTTAGATTTGCTTCTGGTTTCTCATGTCTGATTCAAGAGTTCACTTTTTGTCTACAACTTCTGCTTCAGCCTAAGGACACATTCATTGTTATAAGGTTTGTTTGAAGAAGGAAACATCTAAGACGTGTCAGAATTGTATCCCATGTGGAACACACTTTTGCTTGTAAATCTTTATCTAGACAGTATATGTATCTACAAACATTGCAAACATGTAACATTTAAAACATGCTTGAATTACATATTTAAAAACATTAACAGCTAATATGAAAACAAAGTCAAATAGCATTCTATAATTGTACCCAACAGAGGAAAATGGGAAGAACAGGACATTGTATTGCGACGTGTTCCTGACATGTAAGCATCAAAAGGAGACTGAGGCATTGTTTAATTACACAAGGAACAAAGTCAACCTTTTCTCCAAAGCGTGGAACCAATGTCTTCCTCCAAGATACAATGGAAGTCCCCACATTTAGTCTACAGGCCGCGTTATCTGAGGCTCTGTGCTCCAGCAGAGGACCAGTTATCTCAGAAATTAATGGCAGCAATAAGCAGCAGCAGGAAGACGCAAGATGATTAGCAAAAGCAATCAGGCTCTTTATTAGATTTATAGGAACAAAGACGCAATTCAGTCTGTGGCAGAAAAAAAAAAACACTACAGAAAGACTAATGACTCATCCGTCCCTAAGCTTGAGCGAGGAGGAGACTCAGAACTCCAAGGAGAGCAAAGCTTTCGTGGAACAATATCGAGGAGAAAATTGTTTTTGAGCGTGATGTTGGAAACTGGAACAGGAAGAAGGTTGTTGTCTGAAGGAAATAGGTGTGAGAGCTGAGTCAGCAAACGATATTGAAACAGCAGGAAGGGAAAATGAAGTTGAAATGAGTTGAAGGAAATAAAAAGTAAGCCGGGAAGTTTAAAAGGAGCAGATGTCATGATAAAAATGTATAGAAATCAAAGAGAAGAGGAGGGCAAATCACAGTTGTCATTTGTTCCTGTAGTTTGCAACACCTTTCTTCATAACAAATAACTTTATTGAAAACAGCCTTACCTCATCTGCAAGAAACAATTCGAGACGCAACATACAGGTCGCCGTTGTACAGCTTCTATAAAAATCTCTGTCAGCAAAAATGTTATGATTTTTTGGTTTTCAGGTCAACAGGTTTTCTTGTTCAGAGTCAGAGTTGTCAAAGTTCACAACGTCAAGATTGAGTCAAATCCTGAGCATCCAAGAGGAAAGTCTCGGTCAAATTTCTTTTACAGGGAAGCTACCGTCAATCTCAAATATTTCCGGGAATGCAGAACGTCTGTGTATATTCTCTGTATATTTTTTTGACTTGGTATGGATTCTAAAAATCAATGTTAAACTACAACCTGTGCACTGAAGTTTTGTTTTTGAAAAAAAAAAATAAGTCATTGAAAACATAAATTCAGTGTGGCTTTTATGCCAAGGATAAATGTTTGTCTACTTCTAACTTGAAATGTAAATACTTTCTTTTTTCCATCAGCTCTTCCCATCCTCCCCACCCACCCTTCCTGCTGGTGGACTTAGTATATTAATTAATGGGCAATCAGTCTGTGTGAGTGTGTTGACTCCTGTTGCCTCAGAAACCATTTGATTTCCTTTCCGAGTTTATGTCCGCGGCTCGCACGCCGTCAGGCTGTTTGAGGAGTGAATATTCATTAAAGCCCCTGTGGAAAACAGGAAAAGGCCCACTGATTCTTGCCTTAAATCAGCTGCCGTCTGCTTTACAAATTGCTAGCCTTCCTCAGGACATAATTGGCCAGTTTCAATTAGCATCTGTCAGAGGAAAAGCCACCGCGGCCGAGTGCTACATAAAATACTACAGCAGGAGTTTTAATGATCAAAATATGTTAAAGGCGGCGTAACGCCACAGTAATGCCATTTGCTCAGCACTGTCACCTTCTCAAGAAAGCAATTATACAGAGTGTGTGCCTGCTTTCACTGTCTTTGGTTATATTATACAGCAGCTTCATAAATCCAAGCAGAGCTGTGTGAACTGGTGCACAAAAATTAGGTGGAGCTCTGATTAATATGATGCCACTTTTACAGGCAACAGTGGGCTGAATGACTTATTAAACAATCACCAGAAAATTCAAACATGACATACGTTAATGTTGTCAGCCAGATACTGTAAGCCAAACATTTTTTTTATTAATCGAAAGGTTATTAATCAAAGGGTACATCTGAACATTACGCCAAAGAATGTTAACCTTAACTACAATAAAAATGCTAAGAAATTAT
>CAEGAF010181289.1:0-64692 GCA_903067075.1 Micropoecilia bifurca | reverse complement strand
GAATCAATAATTGTTGATAATTATTATTATCATGTTAATATCATATTGTATTAATAATAACACAAATAATAATTTACATTAATGATGATCAAAACTGATGTTTGCAAACGCTGAACAGAGATTGTTGCTTTTGCAGATTTTTTCCTCCACAGTTGATTCCATAAAAACATTAATAAAAATACATAAAAAAATATGATTGGATCAAATAATTATCAGCTGCTTTGTAAAATGTAATGTAACTGGTCTACTCTATTAAATGATGGGCAGGTTTCTGTTGAAATTAGTATTTAAAAATTGTGGCAGGGTCAAAATTATTTGAAAGCAAGAAAATTGTTAAATTGGTTTACACACGATGCATATAGATATTTGCATATAGATGTCAAACCACAATTTTGTCAGAAATTGTTCCAATTCTCTGCAAACGGCATTCACACAAAAATACTTGTCAGACTTGTCGTTTTTTTTCCCTTCACGAGTAGCTAAGAAAGTTGAAAACATGAATATTAAACGAGGTAGTCCATATTTATTGATTGTCTGGAAATATTTCCTCACTTTACTTGAGTCGAAACTTTTGTTTCGCATCAAAACTTTCTAGTTAAAATGGATGTGCACTTTGCAAACAGTTACTCCGAAAGTAGGACGACGCTGTGCGAGTGCAAAAAGCCAAGCAGAAGCAAAATGCTTGTATGTGTTTTCATCCTTCCCCCAAATTGAGGCCACACTTTTAAGGTCAGCAGAGTACGACGAAGTGCAGCGGGTTGCAGAATGTTGCTGGCACTTAGCTTGCCGCACTTCTGAACCTCACAGACGTCTGTGGCAAGGTCACTGCAGGAAGCATAAATGGGAGATGATGGCTCCGTTGTTCCGTGTCATCCGCCGTGCGCCACACCATAGTATTTGGGGACGGTGCTGCTGAGTGCAGCTGCCATCGTATACATATGTGCACAAAGGAGGCGGGCAGCGTTGCAAAAAGCATGGCAAAAATAGAGCTCAGCTTAACATTATTAAGACACAAGCTTCAGTTAGCCCACACAATGTGATGATGGAATATAATTGATGCATTTTCTGTTTTCTTCCTGGTAAAAAAAAAAGCTTCTTTTTTTCTGGACTACACAGACATGCACATTTGTGTCTACGGGCATAAAAGTGTTTTTGCTTAGTTTCATTTACATTTTATTTTAAATGCAGATGAATAAATGCTAATTCATAAGAGGCCAGACTAGCCTTGACTCTTCACACAACCTTTCCTACTGAAGACTTTTCCTACTTTGAAAATGCATCGTTTTACTGCAAATTATAACCATAAAGGAGCCTCAGATCCCCCATTCTGCTAAATTAATAGAATTACGCAAAAAATGTAATGATGGCAATTAAGTCTTGAAAATGCAAATTTTATAGTCAAGGACGATTACCTCATTTATAGCATGTGCTGGAATGATGCCAGACGAAGGTAATTTAGATCCGGGTTGCTCACGGTTACATCATGATGAATATGAGACAAGAAGGGGCTCATCTTGTACCTCTAGTCACCCAACTCAATCAAGGCGGGAGGCGGGGGCAGCGACTGGGTGTGGAGTGGGGGGGGGGGGGGGGGGATGTGGAACGGCTTATGCTGTCAGGAAGACTATCCCTTTTAAAAGATGCATACATCAGTAGTTAATGGGACTGGAGGAGGAACGAGGACACAAACTTACAGGTTGTCTTTTAAACACTGGAATGTGAAACATCTGGAAGAGACGCACCACACTGGATTAAACTTAACTGGATTAAACAAAAAGTATTTTATTTTACTATGTACTCTGGTATTTATGACCACATCGGTTGGAAAGCATGTTTGATAAAATGCTTGCTAAATGACACTGTGTGGCCTTTCAACTTTTCATTTATGTTCAAGTGTTTTTCTTACCTGTTTGCACATTTGACTGAGAAAAATAGTCAGTTAATTATTTGAAAAGGCAGAAATGTCCAGCATGAATATTTTACTGGGATCTGCTGTGTTCCATTAGCTTGCCATTCCATTTTAGTACTACCTCGCTTAAAATGGATAATTTGGACTATTTCAGATTTTTTTATTTAATAAATGCTCCACATGTAATTGAAAATTGACATAAAGTTTGCAAAAAAATGAATAACTCTTCTGAGCCAGGGTACGCTAACGCCCAAGAGTTTATTTTAGAAAAAAGAAAATCGAAACTTTATATCCATCCATGTGATTCTATATTAGAGGATATTAAACTTTGACATTTTCCAGAGGCTATTGGCAAAGTTACTTCTGCTAGCCGACGTCTGTGTTTACCAAGGATACCTGTCAATTACAAGACCTGGACAATCTGACACCTGAATCTACAAATTTAATCAGATTTTGGGGAAACCGAGAAGTCGCAGGTGATGAGGCAGATTCATACAACCAGAATCAACCAACTCAACTTCAGTGCGCAAACACTGATATTGTTTGGCTAGGGAAGTCATGAGAAGGTTAAGATTATGACGTCAAAGTGTAGATGTCTATGTAATATGTAGCGTTGCATGTAAACCTTTTCAGTTTGATGTGGTTGAAAATAAAAGCTAAAATGAAATGTAGGCTTGTCTTATCTGATGAGCAGTCTTCAGCTGCTCTGTGACTTTTAATGTTTTTTTTTACAAACTCGTAGCAAAATGGCATTTAGGAAATCTATTACTGCTAATAATTGTGTGCAGCCCAGGAATCCCATTAACAGCTGTTTTAGAAAGATCCTTCATGGGAAACCGTTTTCTTTGAAACCCCTGCTTTGTTTCTCTCCAAAAAGCAACACATATATTACCTTGGTCAATCCCACTGATATAAAATGTTTCCCATGTATTAGACATATGCTCTCACATTCAGTAATTGACATTTACTCCACTGTCAGACTTATTTAATTGTAAAAACAAAAAAAGGAACATTGTGGGAAAAAAACAGAAACAGAACAAACAGACATTTTCTTCTTGTTTCTTTTAAAATCGGAGAGCCATTTAACAAACATTTCACCCAGCAGGCTCGGCTATTACACAGCCTATTGACATACATTGCACCCAGGCTGGACTCTTTTTCAACGCCATCCATCGGTCACGCAGATTGTCCCCTGGCAGGCAGAGGGCCGGTGACGTTAATGGAAATGGGGCTATGCTGGGAGCATAGAGCCTGGAGAAGCCTGGATGATCCCTCAGGCCATGGCTGCCACGGGATGAAATAGAGAGACTATTACAGCAGAGTTGTAAAGCCCCACACGCTCCACGCACTATCATAATAGAATATTGATTCTATCAGATGCCAGGCCCCGGCCTGTCCCTGCAATGAAGGAAAGAGCAGTAAAGGTCATTGTGTAAAAGGATAGAATGAGGGAGAGAGACAGAAGAGCAAAGAGGCGAAGGGAGAAAGGGAATATCTGGGGAGAGAAGAGAAAGTTGACCATTCCTGTTTTGTACTTCTGCAGTAATGGAACATGTAAGTGCAGAAAGATGAATGCAGGATTACAGGATTCACAAAAAATAATTAAAAAAAAAAGCTGATTTAAGTCTTGTTCAATAAGTTTAATACATCTAATTTTTGTTGTTCTGTTGAACTCTCTCTTTCTTTTCTTTTCTTTTCTTTTTCCCCCGCCTTCCTCCCCACCGCTGCATCTGTCTCCACAGCCATAAGTAACAGGGAAGCAATTTCAACCATTAATTGTTGATCAAGACGGTTGGGAAAAGCGCCAAAGGAAAAGGATGACAAATAAGCACCCACCACGCGAACAGCAGTACAAATTACACCACAAGCAGGAGACGTTTATGCTTGATTGGAGCAATTTAATGTTTTCGCTCCAAAAAAAAAAGGAAAAAAAGCCCTCAAATCCTGGGAGGACAGTTAAGGAAATGACTTTTTAATCATCCAAGGAGCCTCTGCGTCTTGTCTTTCCTGATGGCACCATATTGAAGACTTAGAGACATCAGGAGTAGGACTTTACTAATGGAGAGTGTGGGAATCAAAACTTACTGCCCAGACTTTGCTTTAATATTGATAATACTCTCATCATGTGTAGATTACGCCCGTAAAGCAAAATGCCACACCAAAGACACCTTCCAACCTCAAAAACCTGCAGCTCATCCAAACATCTTTTTTATTGAAATCTACATAAATCTTGTCAGGAATTGTTCTTGAGAATACCTGGATAATTACTTTTTTTTAAGAATAATACTCATCTTTGGACAAATCTGGAAGATCTTTGTCTTATCCTCTACCAGTAACAAACGTGATTGAATGAAAATAAATTAAATCTAAAGCAACAACAGCTGGATTAGGCATTTGGGAGTGCAAAGCTTGTGGAAAACATCAATCGGTCCATCCGTTTTCAACACCCGCTCATCCTGCCGAACTTGGGCAGGTGCTGCATGAAAAAAAAGAGATTTTAACAACATTGTACCAGTTTATGTTCCGACGAGATTCATTAACCTCTCGTAAGCATCCATTTTGTGGATTGTTGGTCAATTTGTGGCGCAGACTTATAAAAGGTGGAACATTTCCTCTTTTCCAGTTGCAATGGAGGGAATGCATCTAGAACAGCTGGACCGTTCATTAAAACCAGAAAACAGCCTTGAACTTTCCGTCCTTTTCTTTCTTGTCTTTTCCAGCTACTATCGCTCCGTAGTTTAAGTCTCTCTGACACAAGTGATCTTGATTTTCACTAGGCCACAGCACAATTTGTACTTATTTTCTTATTTTGGAAATAATAAGTTTGGGAAAATTGTAATTTAATGCCGTTCTGTGTTTCTACTGTATTTGTGCAGCTGTTGGAAAGGAAGTTCACATCTGGCCATTTGATCTGAGCAAAAATGGTTAGGACTTGGGATTACATTTTAATGTTGATTTGATTTTTTTTTCTTTGCTTTTGAAATATGTAGCTTAATATATAAACATAAATAAATGTAAGTTCACTTTTTCGAAAAAACAATACAGAAAGCCATGCTTATTGCCTTCAAGCATCACACTGTGTCAGACAAGGCATATGTTTAACCGTGCAACAACATTAGAATTGACTAATCTTTGTTGTGACATTACGGCCCGTGTATAAACTTAATGATGAATTATGTTTTTTTCCCAGGCCACTGGAAAATATATTCATGAAGTCTCAATGTCCGACGAAACCAGTCATCTTTTAAACAGAGCTTTGACTGTGACATACTATTCCTCATTTCCATTCCAGGGGAGGCTTTATTTTAGTCAAATAAAAATCCATTTTTCTTGCTCTACTTCTCCCCACCCCCGCCCCCTCTTCTCCTCCAAATTCACTCTTAGCCCCAGTAATTGAACAGTAGTTGTTGAGGGCCCCAGCAAATGAAACTGCCATTGTAGCATCAAAAATAATCAATTTGATGAGTCTTGTATATACTCCCATACTCAACGTAATGTGATATTGATTCGCGCTCTGATATAGTACTCCTCTCGCGCACCAGAATGATTATTGGCTTTTGACAAATTCCATTGCAATATTTTACTTCACCCTCCCTCTCGGCCCAGCTGCCTCTTTTGTCTCGGAGCGCTGCTGCTGCGAAAAAAGCCCTCAGCTCCACTTCCCCTCTACAACCAGCAGACTTTATATGTTCGCAACCCACTTGAACAATAAAAAAAACAAAAAACTCTCGCCCCACTTGCTAGACATCTAAAATCATCCGAGTTGATCCAATCAGCTCGCGTCAAAGTGTTATATACGTAACTCTGTTTGCCTTTAAAAAGACAAAAGTTTCAAATCTGTTATCTCTTCGCTTTGCTTCATCAATTCATGCCCACCTTTGAGTTAACGTTTCCCCGTGTTGTAAGACATTGTGAATAGCTCCCTTGAAAATCTAATACATTATTTAAATCCAAATCACCCTGCCCTGTCCAACTATGTTATGGATGACAATAATGCTGCCTTGGTGTTCAACCCCCCGCACAAACACACACACACACACACACACACACACACACACACACACACACACACACACACACACACACACACACACACACACCATAGATCTGAACTTCCATTTCTTCAGCTCATGATCACTTGCTCACTGTAGCTACAACAATGAATCTAAGGATTGATGGGGACCATGAAAACGGTGTGGACAGACCGATGGTGGGATCATGTGACGACGGGATAAGGAGTAATAGATTCACGGGGAGACGAATGGGATTCGGGCATGGAAACGCAAATGAAGGGAGGAAAATGAGGGCCGGACGGTGGGGTGGCAGAGTGAGGGTGGGCCACAGTGGCACGTTGGAAAGATGGCGCACCTCAACACACCAGGCCAGTTAGTATTGATTAGCGCGCGTAATAAAGAAAGCGAGGGACCTGGTTCCTGAGAGGACATGGCTGTCTTGGCGACTGCTTTAACAAGGAATGCATTTGTATGTGTATACGTGCGTGAATACACACGTGTGTGTGTGTGTGTGTGTGTGAGATCTAAAGCCATTAAATATGCCAATGCCTGCATTTTACTCACTGAAATGCCAACGGGTGTCTACAGAAATGAATAAAAGAACAAGTACATCGCATGTGTCTGTGTCAGTGTACAGCCTGTGCACGCGAGAGAGTGTGTGCGTGTGTGTCTGTGTGTGTGTGTGTGTGCCTGCTGCGGGCTGCAACCCCAGCATGAAAACACTTCATGCACACACACATATACGCACACACAACAAGGGCCCACTCATGGAAAAATCAATACGATGGTGATAGAAATATGCTTGAATGTTCTCTAGGTGAGAGATTGATCTGAGCTCTACAGAGAATTTGTCCAAAACCAAATAATGGTTAAGGGCCAGCGACCTCCAGATCTCCACAGAAAACAATAATTAGAACCACACTGTGTGAGCCCACACTAAGCATATTAAGGCCAGAGTCAATGAAGGCTAAATGCTAACATAGCAAAGGTTGTGTTTTGTTATGAGTGGAGAGAGAGAGAGAGAAGCTTTTAACAATTATGTCTACACCGTGTTTCAGCGTTTATCTTTGTCTGTTTAAGAAAAGGTAGTCCATTTGTTTACTAGACAATTTATCTAGTGTACCGGTTACGCCTATATTTGCACTATAATGTGTTTACTTTTTGTTTACTGTTCTTTTTATTGTTTAGTCTATTTGATATGTGTGTGACATGACAAAACGTGTATATTTCTCTTCATGTACTATTCAATTGCAAAGTATGTTTGAAAAGTATTTATACGCTCTTTAATAATCTGTAGAATTAGGTTTATTGGCATTGCAGCTGTAATATCCTTTTTTTATTGCAATTGCTGACCAGCTTTTTGCAATTTTTCAATAATATTTTGACAATTAAATTTTTGGGTGGAAAACCACATGTTATAGTGGATGAAGATCCTGATCTTTACTCTTCGTTGTGCTATTGTCCATTTTTGTCCCTTATATGAGGAGAAACAAAAATCTAATTTATCCAGTAATGTAGAATGAGACAAAATTTTCCCATTGAAGGGTTAAACAATAATTCAAACAAACTAGATTGTTTGAACAAAATTCAGATTTCTTAACTAGTTGTTCATAATCTAAAATCAGTAAATGAACATTTACATGGAAGGACTGACAGAACGACTTGATCTCATCCATGAAATCTATTATCAGCCCAAACATGTTTTGAGTGATGAGTCTCCTACAGGAAACAACAGCTGTATGTGCAAATCATGCATATAAATCAATTACAGAGGCCCTATGTACTTTAAATGCACCCATTAATTAAGCAATGTCAGACACAATGAACCGTGAAGTTCATTACATTTTTAGCATGCAGACCCAGGATTATTTGAAGACTGCATGAGAGGAGAGGAAGATGGGTTTACCTAATGATCACAACTAGAGCTCAAAGTCGGGCAGATGCCAGCGAAAATGTAAGGATCGCTTTTTTACGAGAGGAGGCAGCAGAACAGAGGGCTGTCTTGGCAATCTGCAACACGCAAGAGAAAATGTGATCAAAAGGTAAGCAAGGAATTACAACAACTAGCATTTTCTCTTTCAACTTCTGCCTCAGAGGAGCTTCTCGCGATTCGCACTTGATCAATTTGATGGAAACATTCGCATTTTCTCAGAACCAGACTTTCCGTGGCTGATTTGCGTTAAGCATCCGGCACGAGTGGAGAGAAGAAACGGCTCCTTTGTTGGACGCTTCATGGAGTTTTGCACAGATTTCCAAATTAATAAAAATCATTTGTCTACATAAAGTGGTTGAAAAAGAATGACGTTATTTTAGAAACTAACACATATTAAAAGAAGCTAAAAAATAGATCATTCATAAAAAAAAATTAAAAATCATTTTCACTGTACGCCATTTAATGTATAGAGTCTGCAGGCCCATATGTAGCATAAATTGATTTTTACAATAAGGTTATATTTCATCATATTTCATGTCCTGTCTGATACTAGTGTTGAGTTTTTCTGGTAGCTACATTAATCTCAGCGTTATTTGCTTTTATTCCTGCCCATGGTGTAGCAGGATCACAGCATGATTAGGCCTCCACCATGCACCTTTGTGTTGTTTCAGCTGAAGCTATTAGCAACGTCACTAATACAAGTAACCTGGTAAATATGCAACCCATGACAATCTCAAAGTTACTCCGAAAATCTTTTTTGGAGACCCTAAAGACCAAATGGAGGTTTAAGTCATCCATTCTGCTGGTTATATTTTCAACTGTTTGTTGTATTGAGAAATAAAATCTCCATCTCTGTTGAGACAGATGTTCCCTGGAATAGTCTCTAGTGTGCAGTGTAGCATATGAAGGAGTAGCTGCTATGAAAAGGTAAACGGCGAGTGAAGTGTCACACTTTAACTGTGGATATACGACTAAAATACCTATTTTTAGATATTTTATTTAACTGGTAAGTATATTTCAACAGCACAACCATGTTATTCAAGAAGTCTTCTCAAAAATCAGCTGTAACTACGAGCTGTTCTTCCAAAAAGAGCAACATGCAGAGTTGTTGCTAAGAGTATTTGGTTCAAGTATTTTTTTTAAGACAACGGGAGAGTTTGTGGGTAAGGGTGGGTGGGTGGTGGTGGGTGTGGGGGGCCTGCAGAGAGACAAAGCTTGGCCCAGCTGCCTGGCATTAAGCAATGACCTCTGCATAATGAAAGATGGCGAAAACATTTCGCACTCATTACAAGGTTCCACACTGTGACAAGATTTGCATATTCATATATTTTTTCTCCCTTCACCCCCATTGCCCCTTTTCCCTGCAAATTATTATTTTTTTTTTTTTCTGTGAGCAGGACATCTGCCTCCCCTGACTGAGCTCTGGTAGGGGAAAAACATAAATATGTGTGTAAACGTAACGTCTCTATCTAGATGCCACAAAAATATGGCGCGGTGTCGACGCCGCTTCCCTGCAGCACGCCGTTTTCTTCGACTTAAGCACTAGGATATCAAGTTCAGGGTCAGTGGAGAGGAATACAGGTTTGACAGATAAACCTGATGGAGAATTTAAATCTGCTTTGATTTTTATTGAATATGTCGCTATGATACTCGTATTCTGGTGCAAGGAAAGGAGCGTTGACCTTTTTCAGTAAATTAATTTGGCCTAACTTGCAATAAGTAGGCTACTGTTAAAAAAACTATATTTTTTTATTATATTAAACATTAATGTTGACATATACTACATACTACCATGTTTTTTTAAAGGTTCTTTTATGTATGAACCAATTCCTTAAGGGTCTTTTATTGATCAAAAAGTTGCCAAAACGCATAGTTATATTTCAGCTTCAAATAAAAAAAGACTGACATGTTAGCAAAAAGTGCAACAGCGTTCCCAATCAAAAGAAATACAGAACAGAAGTGTTTGCCCTTAAAACAATCGTAGAAGGTTTGAAATTAATAATAATAATAATGAAAAAAAAAGAAACACACACACAGGATGAAAAGTATGAGTTGAAATTCCATCTATTTAGTTGGCCAACTTTAATTCAAGTGAATCAGTCTGAGCCGGAGCCGCCAACCTTGCCCGGAGACTCGCCGAACCCAACGAGAAGCGTAACGATCACCGTAGCACTTCTGAATACAAGCTGTTTTATGTGAACACCTCGAGCTGAGGGCTACATAAATATAGAATTAGTCAAAGTGTTATTTTTTTTTCTCCTTTTTATGTTTTATTTTACCCCCCACCCCCTTCTTTCCTCACTCTCCAGAAAGATCCCCAGGTTTGGGCTGGCTCCGAGCGTACGCGGGCACCTACTTCAAAAAGTTGCAGCTCCCATATGATAGCTCTGCAAAAAGGTTTTCTTTTAACTTAAATCAGCAAATGTGTGGCGCGCAGACCTGGCGGCGTGTTTTTTTTCTCCCTCAGAAATAATTTCTCCCAGGGATCAATTTGAAATTTAAATTGCACTGAAAGTGGTGTTTGTCATTAACAATCAAATATTTGAACCTGTGAAATACCTTTGGCCCCCCTCTGCTCTCACCCCCCTCACCCCCGTACCTGCGCTTCCGTCAGTTATGAACAAACTGCATGGGGCATTGTTTTGATGATTGTGAATAAAGAAAGATGGCGATTCGCTCACAAAATATAAAATGAGAAAGACGGCAGAGGGGAAATAACATCAAAGATGTTACATGAAAGAAATGAACACAACAATCAAATATTTTTGTTGTGTTGAATAATTAAAAAAAAACTCTTATGTTGCTCCTTGACAAAGAAGAATAGTGCAAGTAAAAATAACTTGATTAAATTGGTAAAATCACGAAGGTAGAGTATTTAGAGAAAGGGAAAGCTCCATGTCATCTCTTCTGCTTAATGTTCATTAGAGGATTGATTGAATTGGGGGTGTAGCACTGTCACTGTTAATAGAGTCATTCCTAACTAGACTAACTGGCTCTGGCTAATGTCACACAAACAAGAGAGCAAGATATATATAATAAGATTTCACAAGCATCTTAGAGGTGCAATCATAATATATTTCAATTGTATAGCGATTTTCTAAATACTTTGTAGCCAATACAAAGCATTTCCTTTATTCTGTAACGTGCCTGGTTGCAAGCATTCATTCAGTTTGAACTATTATTTTTCCATGTAGCAATGTTCAAATATTCTGTTCTGTTTTTACATGAAACAGGAATACAAGATGATATGTGGCTAAAAATAATTTACAATCCGTGTCAATCTCAATCCACCGTCTCCACGGTAACACGTGGCACTGGCGGCATTAAGATGTTGGGATGCTTTTGTTCAACCTGGGACGCAAACTAAGGCACAGACTTCATCCTGGAACTTGGGCTGGGCAGAGGTTCACCTTCAAGCAGGACAGTGGCCCAAAACATAACAACCAGAGCTATTTTTTGGATGTTCAATTTAATGCATTTTGTTTTGTGTGTGTGTGTGTGTGTGTGTGTGTGTGTGTGGGGAGGTTCTTTTCCTCTCCTTTAAGGCTGTGAAGGCCCAGCTGCCTTTCGGAGCTGAATGGATATTGAATATATCCCAGTGTGCTGTGCTGTGTGTGTCCATATGCACTGTCCTTGGCACCCCGGGGCCACAGCTATGATGGTTTAAACATGGAGGTGAGCGGCAACTTCAAGGCCAAAGTAAGGCATATTCTTGATAATGATGAGCACAAATGGTCGCTATGACCATTCGGCGAGACCCTGAACTTGATCCATAATGGCCAGCCATAAAGGGGAAATCATCATCAATGAAAATGACAGGTTATTAAGATCAGATTTTAGAGGGGCGATGGCTTTAGTGTGATAGGTTAGCCATCCATAAAAAAGCTCTGAACGACATCAGTCGTGCTCCCCATCATCCTGCGCCCTGTGCCAGAGACACATGCTAATAAGCTCACAACCTTTAATTAAGCAATATGTGTAAGTAGGCGGCCATTACAGCCTGATTTGTGAGCCAGTTCATTACACTAAGCACCGGCCAGCAGACACATATTCAATACAAATCAAGCTGGCCTGAAAATTATCCTGTTTAATGTGAGGCCAAAATTGATATTTTATCACTTGTCTTCTGATTAGTGACTTTAGGAATCTTCATATTTCATTCAGCCGAGGCTGTGTGCGATCGCTGACAACCTGCGATTGTCAGGGAGTTGTCGAAGTGTTTATTGACGTCGTTAGGTCACAGATGACTTGTTGGTTATGTTTGCAAAGATCCTGCAAAGGATCTTGGAGACAAAACGTTGCAACCCACAGCATCACGAAATGTGCTCAAGAAAGTGTTACTCACATGTTTTTCAGGGGAGATTTATACATTTGATCCTAAATTGGATCTAGGATCTCTGCTCGACTCCCTGACTGAACGCATCTACATATATCAACTGTTTTCATTTCATCAGCGGTACACAGTCACAATTTGCACAGCCTGTTTTTCATGGTTATTACTGAACGAAATTTTGTTGATGCAAAAAGTATTAATTTTTCCTAAGAATCTTTAAGAGTTGCTAAATATTCATATTACCATCTTTGTGTCGCTGTCATGTAAGGTGGTCAAACACTTCTCATTAAATGTCACAAAGTTCAAAGGAAAGTAAAACATTTATGAAGTTGAGAGTAATTTTTTTTTCTTGTTACCACAAAATTGACATCCAAACGACTACAACCCAAACGATCACCAAGTCGTAAAAAAACTGAGTAAAAAAACAAACTGAGTAAACATGCTAACATTAGCTTTGCATTATAGTTAGCATAAAAAAATGTTTTTGTAATAAACAGCTGCTGATATCTAGAAACACTGAAATTGCTGTGTCACAAATGTCACTGAGTAATGTGTCAGAACAGTCAAATCTTTACGTGGTCTTCGTTGTTACTGAGTAAGGTCTGGCAGTCTTGCAAAACTCGAGCCACGTCCACATCCTGCTATCGGCTCCACACGATTGGACCCTAAAGGGCAGAGAACGTTTACAGCAATATAGCTAAGACTTTTACTTAAATGAAAGGTATCTGATTAACAATAAAGGTTACATGTCAGGAAAAGTATCAAAGCAACACTTACGGCCAAACAGTTTTTTTCGTTTCCGTAGTTGGAGGGAGATGCTGGCACTCGCCTTGTCCTCTCTTTGACAGGATGAGCTCTGACCCAGGCAAGAAGGCACCTTCTTGGTTGCATTGTCCAATCCATATAGTTCACCAGTCACCTACAGAAAACAAAAAACAAAGGTGACTGCTATATTGCTTCTTATGATCATCTAGACGGCTTGATCAAAAAAATTCTCCAAAATGTCTTCTTTAGCAGCACTGGGAATACATTTAAATGAAGCTGAGCTATAATAGAAACTCTACTGGGAGCAGATGTTAAATTTTGCCTCATTTATCAGATTGCCAGACCACAAAAGTGACTCATTACTTCAGAGGACTCATATTCTATGCTTGAGAATATATTGGTGGCGTCGCCCAGACCGCTGCATTCGATGCTTTAACGTTGCACTTGGTGATTTAAGGAGAGGAAGTGACTAATACACTTGATTTTATGGGTGACTCAATGTAGACAATATACTGTATTTTACTCAGGACCAACTACAAGATCTACTTGGGTACAGATATAGGAAATCCCACTGTAACCTCTCTGGTAGCCCTTATAAAAACCTCTTTTTGAAGCATAATCTGAGCTACATATAATATAAACAACTATAGGAGGAAAAGAGGGACATAAAAACAAAAGGTTCCACCAATTTCTCCGCGACGTTAAACCAGTATAAACTTGTCTGATAATTACATGTCGTATGCTTCCAAGAAGTTTTCCCGTCAAACAAACATGGCTGCTAGGGAGGCATCAGTCTCCTGATGCAACATACTGCGATGAGCCAAGGACATTCCTTTATCTCTTTCCAAGTGTCTTTTCATTGCACACACATGCCCATGCACACACACACGCACACACACACACACACACACATAGAAAGAGAAAGAGAGAGAGACAATACAGAGCACACTAACTTCCTGTGCAAATCAAATTCATATTTCTGACGGTCACCGTCAACCTCACGGCAATGAAGCATCGGCCCTAAGCCTCCACAGTGGCAATCAAACATGCAGCAGAGTAATTACAAGAAGAAGGGGGGAGACGGAGAATTGATGCAGTTTGTCAATTAATGTTGCTGCAAGGTGTTTCTGCGAAAGGTTAACTTCTTCATATTCTCTGCATGCCAAATTAGGTCAATATTGGTCCAGTGGAGAGACGTCGTCATTTGAAGACGGACAGTAGGCTGAGTCATGCCGTTTTCCTTTCTTCAAAAAAACAAAACAAAATCTATATCTAAAATCTAAGCTGCTCTTCAAAATATACTTTTTTTTTTCAAAAATATTGCTACTGCATAATGATCCTAAGCAAATCTGTTTTCTTTGTAGTCTTAAAAATCCGCTACCTACATGGGCGATAACCTCTCCTAATTGCACCGCAACACTTTCACCCCTGCTGAAGCTAAGATAATTACATGTCAGCTAATAAAATCATACTGTTAAATAAACTGCACACCTTTTGTTTCTGCGACTGAGCACATCCACAAGAAGGAGACACGAAGAAAAAAAGAAAAAGGAAAAGCACCAGAAAAAAAATTGCAGAGAAAAGTTCTGTTATTTATTCAAGTCGCTGGAGATGCTCATCATCAGCGCTTTTTCCGAGCCATAAATAATTTGCAGAGAGAGGTAATATTCAAGCTGGCAGAGCCTTAGTTGTGCATCTTTAATGGAAGTTTTACAGAAGCTGAGCCAGTTCTTGCATATGCTGCTGTCACCCATATGGAGGAAAAGGAGACAAAAGGAGCACAGTTGGCTTGTCCTATCTTTTTATAAGTCCGCCGACACTTAAATGCTAGCCTCGGAGAAAAAGCGGCACAGGGGGACATAAACCCACTGTGGTTTTAGGAGGGAAGATAATGACTTTGCCTGCATTAATTTCTTCATCAGCCATCTTGTTTCTACAGACAGAGTGGTTATGAGTCCTTCTCTGAAGGTCCTAGCTTATATGGATGCCTTCCCGTGCATAATTTTGGCCCTAACGGTTGTTGTCGACAGCACATTTTGCGAGTCGGCAGCTGTGGAACATCTGTTTATAGGTAATGAGTATTTGGAAAGCTACACCTCACTTTACCTTTATTGGCTTTTATTGGAGCGCACTGATGGGAAAGGAGCTTTAACTTCTTGTTTTGTTGGGATTCAGCGAGAAGATTCTCTCAGTAGGGTCAGAAAACACACACACACACACACACACACACACACACACACACACACACACACACGCGCACTTGCCTCTGGCTACGGACTCAGTGAAGGCACATGATGGATCATTAATATTAACTTTTTAAAGCAGAATTCAACATGCAAGTCAATAAAGAGTTCATTATTGTTATAGTTTTGACTAAACATTCTCAACTGCAACTTTACTGTATTTCAACTAATTGCAAAGGATGCGGCACAAACAACTTTCAGGCAACATGAAATGTTTCACAACTGCTGAATAAACACATTTTTATTTATTTATTTTCTTTTAACCGACTTCTGACATTTGTTGTCTTTCACTCCCAAATGAAAAGTTTTTGATCTGCTGTCATTTCACCAGCTCCAGGCACTAAGAACCTGCTTCTTTCTTTTTTTTAAATGTGTTCACTTAAAGTGCAGACCTGGGTGTGATTTGGAGTCCTGCTGGCCTTAAACTCTGTGGTCATGTTAGACCAAGTGAAATCCGTTCTTCAGGGCACCTCTGCCCAAATAAACAGAACTCCTTCAAGGAAATAAGTCATTTCTAAATACTTGCTCAGTAACTGAAAAGGCGAGATGATCATTTAACTTCTAAGAAAGAGAATATTGGTCATATTATCAACACAGTCCAATCAGAAAACTGTGAAAGTGTTCCTACAAACTTGTTTTTTCCCCCATTTTGTCATTATACGACCACCTGTGTGTAATTTGTTCTCGGTATAAATAACAGCTGTTCTGTGAAGATTTCAGAAGTATGTTTGAGAATATGTTTGGATCATTATGGAGAGAAAATAACACCAAAATGGCCAGAAAATTATAGAGATGTTTAAATCAAGATTAGGCTATAGTAGAATATTGTAATATTTTATCATAGCCTGTATCACTGGTCAATCCATAATGTGGACATATGGACCAACTACAAGTCTACCAAGACATTTCTGTCTCTACACTGACAGGTCTGACTGGGAAACGGTTGAATCAGAAGACCAGCCAAGTGATTTCCATCCATTCTGATGGAGCTTCAACTGTTTTGCAAAGAAGAAAGGGCAACAAACTAGAAATAGGTTATGTCTCTGAACACAATTATAATGCTCTTGTACTTAGAATGTCTACATCATTTTTTTTAGTTTTACTTTATCACACAAATGTTCTATAAAATATGTTAAGGTTTGTAGATTTAAAAACAAAATGAACATACAAACTTTTTAAAGGCAAAAGATGCATAGATGTGTTAAAGGAACAAGTTACAAAATATTCACAGAATATTGTGAAATTCTGGACGTTGGTGAGTCAACTTTAAAACATAATTTTTTGGTAATGTACCTGCTTTGTCGTATTTGTTCTCACCTGCCTCCTTTTTTATTTATCATGTGAGCTTGATAAATAATGACCTTTTTGTGCTGCCAGAATTAAATATAAACCACTAATACAACCAGCTGAAGAGTTCTTACAATTGCCTTTGGCGATTCCTGCCATCTATGCATAAACCCAGTCTATATACAGTATTTAGGACTAGATTACTTTTGAATATGTGAACTGAAGACCTGTGTTTTCAGGGATAAGAGATCGGTTTTTACGGCGGTGTTATCGCTCATCTCTACCAGCTGGTGAGAAATGATGCCATCAGCATCACTTGCTACCTAGAAGCTTTCGCCTGCGAACAGGGAAAAAGCGCAGACCAAAGCGACATGAAGTGCGCCGGGAAGGAGAGAAAGATGAGCAACGCAAAAAGAGCAAAATAATGTTCCGCGGATGGCGACATCAACGTGTGGCTTCTGTGAATTCTGACTTTGAATGCAGAAGTCCATTGTCATAAACTTGATTTTTCTCCACAAAGAAAAGATGTTGTGATCAATGATTTTATCGCTGGAAATTAGTGGGAACATCTGTTTGTGTGCTTGCAGAAAATTAATTGCTTTTGCCGTTCCGTTTGTTTTTGCAATGTGTCTATTTTCAGTGATGAACAATCCTCCTTGTTATGTCGTTTACCTTGCACATGTCTATAGGCACACGCAAACAGGCCAGCATCGAGACACCAGAAACAGATACGCCACCATCATGTTTTGTTAAAAAAGCTCATTTATCTGGTCGTTTATGATTGAGGACCATTAGGACATAACAGAGCCTCAGAGCTAATTGTTGGCACATCAAGCATTTTCTCTTCTCACTTCTTTGGCATTTCAACTTTAAAATATTAATTTTGTTGAGACAATCCAGGTTGCTCGGGGTGTGACAGAATGATTGAAGACTGAATAATACATTCCTGCTTCAGCAGCAGCTCTTTCCACACATTTTGAGCAACTTTCGAGTATGTAAGTAAATTGTGTTTATTATCTATATAGCCCATTTTACAGACGGAAAGATAAAAAAGTGCTTTGCAGTATATCGCAAAAAACACCACATACAGTGACAGTTAAAAACATAATAAAATAAGGAAGGGTGAAGCGAATGCAGTACCTAAAAGTCTTTAAAAAGAAATTCTCATTTTGAGAAATTAAATGTTGAATTCGATCAGAAAAAGTTGAGCATCTTTCTATCTATTTTTATGCTTGCTGCACATTGTAGGGACATTGGAAGAGAGACAGGGACAGACAGCCAGTCCACCGTAGGGCAGCACAAAGCCACACATGACCAAAAAAAAACAAAACGTAGACATATACACTCACACTCAAGGGCATCAAGTGATCAAACAACATTACTTGCACATTTTGGAACTGTGGGAGGTAGCCGGAGTACCCAGAGAGTACACACACATTCATGGGCTGATGTTCAAAGACCATGCAGACACATCTCATTCCAGGTTTCAAATCCAGGAAGCTTCAAGGCGTCTGTGCTAATAACTGTGCCACCATGGAGACCCACTCATCATAATGAGAAATCTCTTATGTTTTTTTTTGCATGCGTATAGAAAAAAGCACACAAAAATAAAGCAGGGTTCTTTGAGCTGATAATTTTGCATTGCATAAACCGTTGTTGGTTTCTATCACAACGTGCTGCAAAATTTAAGCTATTTCTGGTGCTGCATAGTTTAGATGTCTGATACTCATTGTTGCCTTAATATAACGATACCTCACCACATAACATTCACTTGGAGTCTTTTTCCCATTGCATTGAGATAGAGCATAGAGTTTTGTTGTTGCCACAACCCGCGTCAGATAAGGTATGATGGCTTCACAAAACAAAAAGGGATGTTTTTTAGTGTCCACCTGAAGAAATAGACTCTCTAAAATCATTAGATTTTTTTCTTTTGTTCACATCTCTTTTTATTTTCTTCCAACGAGCACAAGGCATGCAAATAATTCTGCTTGGAAAATGGATAAGTTGCCCAAAGAACCATTAAAAAAATCCCTCTTCTTTAATCTCACCTCAATGATAGCCCCATCAGGTTGTCGGAGGAAGTGTCTGTATCTTTGTTTTAACCCACTCAGGTATAGAGTTTGGATTACGACGTGAGTGCTGGTCTCGCTCTCCGGTGGCAAACCGTCCTCAGTGTGAGGCTCATCACCGGGGGCAGCGGGGCTGGAGAGAGAGTCCTCTGCTGTCCAGATAGAGTCATAAACCGCCACCTGCTCACCACAGGCAAAATGAGAGAAATATTAATGGCAATGTTCAAGTCAAATACTGATAAGTTTTTTTAATTTATTTATTTTTTATTACAATAAAGAAATGAAATGGTCCCAAAACAAAGCACACAATAAGGGAGTCCTAAGGGAACTGGAGGGTAGCAGGTACAGGGACAGGCTGCGCTGGTGATCATGTGAGCGGTATAATCCAGATTGCCGCTTTGTTCATGACTCCGCTCTGTGTGTGTTCGTGTGCGGGGCTTACACACCTGTAATGTGCTGCTCTTCCATATCAGGGTGAGACATGGGAGCCAGCAGGGCATGTAACATGTTATATAGGTCATGTAACTCGAAGTCATCCATGTGTGAAGATCATGGACGCTCATTCCCCTCTGTGAAAGTGTGTATGACTGAAGGCTGGAATGCTGATTTATCACATCTCTTATACATCAAATCAAAGAATTGGCAAAATATAAGTTTACAAAAGACAATGTACAATATTCGACTAGACAGAAAAGTAATTGCACTCTGCGTTTTTACATCTTAAGACTTTCAGTGTCTTTGCAAAACATTCCTATCGCTCTAATTGTTTCACCTCATCACAACCAAGACCTTTAAATAATGTTAGAGGGACTTTATGTGATAAACCAAGAGAAGCTCAAATGGTTTCGGAGTGGGTAGTCGAAATTTTAGGACCACCATGTTATCAACTGGAGTTTGGTAGAACTTTGTATGAACCATCAAGACCATCTATTGCAGCTCTGGTTGTATGTTTAGGGTCATCTGAGGGATTCAAATGAACAAACTTTCAAAACAAAACCACAAGGAATCTTATAACTAAGGAATAACATGAATATGAAAAACACAAAACAAAGAGAAAACACAAGATAAAAGATCATCACATAAAATCCCAATAAAAAAAAAAACACATTGAAGTTTGTGGTTGTGACGTGATAATGCTTAGGAGGTATGGATACTTTTACAATCCACTCTCAAAGCCATTAAGTGAATTTCAACAAAGCAGCAGGCTCACAGTAGTGAACACTACACAATACACACAGACACACAGTCAAGAGTCATAAAGGGAAGAAAGTTCTTCAAGGTGACCCCCTAATTGGCTGTGTAATTATGATTCGTTTAAAAATACAGAGAAAGAAAAAAAAAGGTAAACTCATTCAGTGGGCCATGAGTGGCAGGGTCAAACTGAAGGAGGGGCGGCGTATCAATGTCACCCTCATACTTATAAACGCAAACACAACTCTAGGCACTTCGCTGAGAAAACAGTGGAAGCCATTACCAAAGTTGTAATTAGAGACATAGCATAAAGAGCAAGGCAGACACCCCAGTAAGTAGAAAGGTCCTCATTGTCAAAGTGTCAAAGAGGCACAAAAGCAAATAAGAAAAAGACTGAAGCATACAATGTAAGAGAGAAAGGGAGAGAGAAAAAAGACAGAGAAAGAGAGAGAGAACATGTTTGGTCTAGGGATACAGGAATGCATCTCTTCCGTTCCAATTTAGACTCTCATTAGAGAAATCGCCTCAACTGCGCTTTGCTTCAAGCTTGGCCTCAGCCCACACTAGTGGTAACTGATTACTTGAATTTCTTAAGTAATCAGCACCTCTGCAAGGCAGTAATCAGTCTGTTTGGATAGCGTGTGTACGTCGATGTTTTCTTTTTCTCCCTCTCTCTCACTCTCAGAAAGAGAGAAAGCTGGATTTCTTCCAGTACAGTCGTGTTCTTATTTGTGTAGGAGCGTGTAGAGCATTGTATTTGAAAGACTGTCCTGATACCAGATTCACAGGTATCTGGTACTATTTCATTAAGACCTGACACCTGTATGTCAGGCATCGGGTTGTGAAGAAATTGGATCTGGTTACATTACAACTCAGACAACAAAACTTCTGAGTTACAACAGCATATTCGTGTAGACTCCATTTGTATAATATTGGTACCAAAAGGACACAAAATGGGTTGCAAAGATGTAAGGGGATCCATTATCCAGTTTGAGCTGCTTTTCTTAATATCAGTTTCAAAACCCAGCTAACACCTGCAATCTAACTTATAGATTTTGTATTTAACTAAACTAGTCCTGTAACATGTGATCATTACAATATTCATCAAGAAATAGTCACGCGAGTTGTGGTAGTACGCAAGTTAGAAAACCATGTGATATCATCTCCCTACCATGTGTATATCATGTGAGACTTAGTTTGCAGAGAATAATGGCAGCAATGTTTTTCTATTGGTCCTGGGGTCCAACTTTGACAAAAAATACATAAACCTTCAAATTGAAATGGTCTGTTCTCACAACTTACCTTGCATTTATAGTACAACGGATTGTTAGAGATACGTAACATAAAGGTTTGATACAGCACCTGCATACAGTACTAGTTTTCTGGTTGAGGGTGTCATTAAAAAAAGACAATTATCTAAACTAATTGTAAATGAAACATTTTTCCCCTCCACTGGCCACATGTGTGGTTGTGACTCAGTTATGGCCCTTCACCAGACTTCTGAAAACCAAGCTGTACAGTGATGATAGAAACACTATGCATCCCGAGTCTATGCTATACGTCACTTTGGTTAAACACACCTGCTCAAATTCTCTGTTGTGATTGAGCAAGAGTATGTATTTTGGCTCGCATGGAAATAGGTTTGTTTTATGTTAGCCATGCTACCATCCTACACTAATTAGCACGTGAAATCAAGTTGACAAGATTAGACAAAAGCTTGAAAAGGTGTTTGTGTGTTCTGTTTGGATGATGCCATTTCATGCAATGCACCATGGCTCTCAGGAAGCATCACCGCTGAGACACAAAAAGGAAAGAGCATTAGAAGAGGCCTGTCTGCTCAGCACTACTCTGTTCTGGTCTGTTGTGTTACGTTATGGTGCTAGTCTGGCTTCTAGCCCCAGCTTGAGTGCTCTCTCCACTCCACCATTGTTCCATTTGATAGCACTAAGTGACTGATTTAGGTTCAATGCCTGCATGGAGCAGACAGGCCAGCTGTGGGTTAAGCAGATAGCATTCAAGTGAGTTAACCCAATTCAAACCCAATCAAGCCAGGATTTATTGTCGAGGTCTGTATTTAGAAATCTGATAGAGTCCACATCAGTCATTTGACTTGTATCAGGAAAGACGGGTCTTGTTTTCTTTTAGTGGAAGACTATAAACGGCAAACCATGTTTTCCAGCAGGGACATAAATTTTGAAATTTGCAGACATTACCACAAATCAACATCGGAAGAGAACGAGAGACACAGGATCAGGAAGTGGGGATGGTGCATCTGCTATGGTTCACCACATAGTCTGTATTTTTCTGGGGGAAGATGCACTTTCACACCCACCATCCCATGTCACAGTGCAAATGATGAGGAAAAAAACACTTTATCAGGCTGAATAGAAGAGCACAATTTTAACAATACATTATGACTTGTCAGTCATTTGAGTGTGGACAAATATTTCTGAGACAGTCCGTTTAAGTGAAGCACTGTTTTTGTAAGTTTGCTATTGTCCCATACCCTTTACATTCTCCAAAGATGGACTATTTTTCTATTTTCTCATATTCTCATCTTATCTCTTGAAAATAAAAATATGTGCTGTATCGCGTTATGTTGCACAAAATACATTCATGTTTTCAGTTGTAATTCAGGGCAGTATAGCTACTCTTACAAGGCAAATTGTCTGACACTTTGTGTCACGCCAGTTCTTAAGTGCATGTCTGCTATTGACTCTCATGGAAGAGCTTTTTTTTTCCACAGTGAATCCATCTGGCTTACCCTGCTGACAACCAAAGCAGTTCAACCTCAACCTAAGGATCTTGTTGTAAGCCTCGCTATTCTTCAGCGCTCAAAACAGTGTGTCAAAAAAAAAGGAAAAGGACCTTCGGGCAAATTAGAAAAAAACACATTCACCGTTAAGAGATGCAATTATTAATCTACCTTTTGGAATACTGACATGGACCAATCAGTGATTAATAAACACAAACAAACACAGCCCTAGGTAGAGTTAATTTTGTGAACTAAATATTAACATTTTATTGAGGAAAGTCTTGGCACACGTCAACCAGTGTTTATGTTTTAAGACACATGTTTGCGCACATAGTCTACGGCGTAAATTATGTTTGCCTTCTTGGTACTGAAAGGAGGCAAGATGGAGGAGTCTGCACCAGCAGGCGAGCTGGCTACTGTCCAGAACAGGAGCCTAAGGCACGGACAACAACAGGCTTGTCAACCCCTCTGATTGTTTAATGATTGATCCAAACTAGATAGCTGTCATAATCAGTTTACGCATGTTATTTTCCAAGATATACCTTGCCGTGTTTGATTTCGACTATTTGCATATTCCTCATGTTTCAGATGTTTTGATTCCCTAGCGCAATAACGTGGCACTCCGTCGTCTGGGATTGTAAGATAAGAACAACCATAATAGCAGGTTTTCTGGTAAGAATAGTTTGCATTGTGTATCAGTTGCAGCCTGTGCTTTACGGCATGTTGTTATTTATCTAGCTCTCGATGGTAATTGGCCTAACAGAGCTTGTCTGGTGTGTGTGACTTGTACTGTACATGTCTTCCTGCCTCCCAACTTTCTCTGCCTTCCTGTCGACCACTTGAGAACGAAGTCGCTGACCTTTCCCGGGTCCTGCCACCTGCATCTTTTCCAGCCATTTCCCAACCCTCGCAAATTTACGCTGTGAGAAGGCAGGAGTTTTCTCCACTGACATGATCCTTTTTGGTTTGTAGTTCTGTCCCACTTGGCTTTAATTTACAGTGGGAAAATAATTAGAATCTCACTTTTGCAAAGAGTGGAGTGAAAATGTAAACAATGCTTCCCTGCGGGCGGGTGCTTCATCACTTTGACAGGTGCATTTGAATTTGCCTGGGTGGCGGACAGACTTGGTTATTTATGTGTCAGTCGCACATGAAAGCCCCGGCTGCGGCTGGAGTTGGGACTGACACTGTGGAAGGGGTTGAAACTCTGTTCAGTGGGTTTAGATTTGGGAGAACACAGGGAACGCTGCGAGGTTCCGAACTGGAAGGTTACAGCAGGGCTATTCCCCATTGGTAGTCAGACGAAGACAAAAGGAAAAGGTAGGAAATGAAGTTAGAAACGAAGTTTTGGCTGTGATTTAATGTTGTCGTGAGGAGACATCTTGTGATGAAACGAAATATATATTAGGAAATGATGTATATAAACGAGCTTAGTAATTTAGTTATTTTAGGGGCAAAAACTAGGAAAACCTTGTGGTTGTGCTTAAAATGTATCTTTCTGAGCTTTATGAATGTGAATAACTTCATAAAAACCACTTTGATATAAACTGTACCATCATAGTCATTACCTTTGCTGTGTGTTTACGGTTATTCTACCGCTCAAAGACGGACCTCCGGTCCAGTATCAAGTCTTTTACAGCCTCTAACAGGTTTTCTTCCACAATTATCCTCTAACTTTTACAAAACCACTTAAGGTTATCTTTTCACATTTACAACTATGCCTATAAAGTGCAATAATATGCCAATGTTTCTGCAAATCACAAAACCAAAGGTGTCCCAGCGGGACATTTCCACAGACATAAAGAAGAAAAAGCTCAAAAAGGAGCATCAGTGATTGTTGTGAAGTGCGTGAAGAGGTAGGCTGAGTTGCTTCTTTTGTCCGCAGATATATGCACACACACACACACACACACACACACACACACACACACACACACACACACACACACACACACACACACACACACAGGCACGCACACATAAAGTAGCACAGTAACACATGCTAACACACATATATTGAATCCCACAAAACAGACAAAGCCCCACACAGTGAGCCAACGCATGCGTGCATCTCCAGTGCCTGCGGGCGCTTGAAGCTGCAGAGCAGGGAGAGGGGGAAGGGGGGAGTGTAGAGGGCTGTGGGGTGATAGAAAGGGTGTGTGTGTATGTGTGTGTAGTGGGGGGAAGTAGCATGGTTAGGGTGTGTGCGTGTGTGTTGGAGGGGTGAGGGGGGATGGGGTTGAGGGTACTGTGCACTGAGGCAGTTAAAGCTACAGAGGGTCAATCCCCTGACTCCCTGACTCCCTGACCAAACCATCATTTCAATAAGACCTTGTCAGGGTTTAAGGCCTGATCACAGGTTTGATGCCACAGAAACATCTGTGGCACATAGAGAAACACATAGAAACACAATGCTTGGTCTGATGGATGAAGAAACACCAGCCAGCGCATGATGTCTGACTTTAAATACTAAGCAAATACAGTACATTAACCGCCTTATATGGAACACCTGTTGTATTCCTTAAAGCAAATTTGCCAATCATAAGACAACACAATGCAATTAGACATCCCAATGAGCGTTAGGCATCCAACCAAGTAGAATGACAAGGAAAGAAAATTTATGAGATTTCGTACACAGCACGGCCGTTGGTGTCTGGAACTTCTGTTCCTGGTTACAGCCAAGGTGTGTGGGATAACATCTCTCTTAATGTGCTACATGTTCAAATTACAGCAGCAAAAGACCAACTCCACATAAAGTCAGCCAAGGGTAGGAAGTCAAGGCTACAATTCACACAGGCTAACAGCAATAGGACAATAACAGATTGGAAAAATGTTACTTAGTCCCACAAGTCTGCTGTTTTGCTACAATATTAAGCTTGCACAACCAGAATTCCAAATAAACAACAACATAACATAGATCTGCCCTGCTCCTTATCAACAGTTAAGGCTGGGAAGGGTGATATGCTGATGTTGGCAGATATTTTATTGGCAGTCTTTTTTTCCCCCAAAAGGCATTTTTTTCCAACAAACACTTTTGGAGACACAGTCCAGGAAGAGTAGAGATACCAAACGTACAATCTTCAAGGGAACTACCATTAAAAAAGCACAAACCTCCCTTTAAAGGAAAGGCTCACTTAAATAAATAACTATAACTGCATTTGTCAGTTTCATTACGCAACCGTTTACCAAAAGAAGTAACCATGCAAACTTGTAAGGTGAAGTAAAGCTCCGCTGCCCAGTCTCACTTGGTAATACATGGGGTTCATGCATCACATACAAATGCAAAGCCAAGACAGGCCACAGCACATTGCACATGGCTGGGAACAGGCCAAGACCACAACGCATAAAGGACCAATGACATATATGCATGGATAGGCCAAGCAATGTCAGCCATTAGAACAGAAATAGATACGCTATTATTGAAAAATTGGCCAATATGTGGCCGGTCGGCAAATATAATTGGAGCAGCTTGAAAATGGCATGGATGCACACGGTCTGTGTTGGGCCTGATTTGGCTGAAGCAAAGGTCTGTGTCTGGTGAAACGCACCATTGGACAAGACAGGCCACCCATTCATATTTGCATGGAGGGACACACACACACACACACACACACACACACACACATGCACACGCACACCCACACACACACATATATATAGATGCTGTCCAATGCACACACATATGCAAACATTCACAAACAGCTTGTATGCTACTGCAGTTTTTCAGTTTTTCAAACACCCTCCACTCGTTACTCTGCCTCCAAAGCAGTGACAATTGCTCCTCAAATGTTTTGACCTGAATAGTCACAATTAAGATGCCATAAAAAAAGAAAACTCTACCCAAAAGAAGTACACAGCAAACTGGACTCTGATAAAAAATAAACAAGCAAAAAAATAACTGTATTTACAGTCAGAATAGACCAGACGACTTTAAAGAGATTATGCATTGAGATAGCATCTCCCAGTGCCTAAAATAATCCAGAAAATAAGATATGCATAAATTGCTGTTACTAATCTCCTTTGCAAAAAAAAACAGAAAAAAAAAGCTAACTCCCAACCTACAGTAAACAACTCAGATAGCAGCTCAGCTTTTCCTTCCATGCCGTTTCTGACTCACACCAGGCCCTAAGGTGATCTCTTCTCCAGGTTTGTTTTGGGGCATGCTGAAGTTTACTGGCAACTTTGATGAAACAAGAGGGTAAGTCCTCATCTAAGCCCTCACTTAGATCATAAATGACTGACAGTAAGGTATTATTTTGTCAAGTTTCTTCAAGTGATAAACATTCAAAGAGCTCATTTAAATTTTGAGCATAATCCATATGCAAATCTGTAAGTTCAGATCTGCCACAGCGTGCCCAAGCCAAATTCACACAAGTTCACAAGATGCATGTGAACTCATGCATTAAGCCACTCTGAATTTCGGGTTGTAATACTTAGTATTGCCAGAGCCAAGCCGATCACATCCCCGGTGCTTTCCACTGAACTAATTCAACATTAGTGGCATGCTTCCTTCAGGTAATCCTATTGTGGCGCAAAAACATGTTTCCCCTCTCTCAAACTACGCCGCGCACATATCTCAGGATGCCATGTTTAATTCTTTACATTTTAAAAGGGCCGGGATTCATATTAAGATGCTGCAGACAGATGCCAAAGTTGAGGGTTGCCTTTGATATCCAGAATTTGAGTTTGGAGTAGCTTCAACCTAATCAAGCCTCAGAGGCTTGGGGTGATAAGTATCCAAGCCAATAACCTGAATGAGGGCTGGGAGTCAGGGGGTATGCCTTCATTCGCATGCTTTCTATCTCTCTCTCTCCCTCTCTCTCCCTCTCTCATGCATTACTTGTGCATGTGCGTACTCATACCCACACACCCCAGGCCACTCCCTCCATTAAGGTTCTAAGTAAAAACCCCTTATAGAAAAATAAGAAATCTCCAAATATCTATCCCGTCCTTGAGACGTCACGAGGGGCTGTTAAGGCACGACACCTGTCATGATCGCCAGGACTTCTTCAGCCCCTCGGGGCCCACAGGAAGCGGCCAAGGTCAAGCTCTTTAAAGAAAAGGAAGGGAATGAGTAGAAAAGAACTGACTAACGACAGACAGTCACAAAGCATCAGATCTGTCAAATCAAAATAAAGCCTCCTTAGAGCCAGAGGCTGTTTGTACAACTTCTTGTATGTTGGGGAACATGCGCCACACGTGTGTGCACAAAGTATTTATCTAAGCAAGTGGGCTGCAATCTCTGGAAGATTTCTTAAGTGATCAAATCAGCTTGTTTCCTTCAATAATCCATCCAAATGTTTGGCTTAACAGCATTCTATGCGAGCTGCACTGATCTGACCCCGGTGATTTAGCTGTTAAAACTCTGGAAGTGTTACAGGGTTTGCTGACTTATTTCGCTGTGTTGTTTCTTTCCTAAGATTAATTTCATTTTGTAGCCATCTGTGTCATATTATGTCATATTGTGGGCTGGCAAGAAAACAAGTAAGAATTATTCCACACTTGGCTTGTTTGGGAAAAGGAGGAAGAGGAGTGAAAAAGGGAAAAGTGCCTGAAAGTGGTGCAAACCTGGTGTCAATTTACCTCGACCAGCTGCTTGCGTTTCGATGGCTGATGGGGAAAAGCTTCCTTTAATAAAGAAATGATAGGAGAAAGCTTCTCAGCACTAATGGATCTATAAGTGCTCAAAATGGTCAAACATAATGCTGAATCCTTTTGTTTGACTCGGAGATTGAATACATTACGGACTGCCAAACAAGATGTTTCCATGTTTAGACTGACTCTTCTTAAAATCATTCGTCCCCCTGCTTCTGACAGAAGGCACAGGAAGACCAGGCAGTGGTAGAAAATGATTTGCATCAAAGATGAATTGCAAAGAACAAATTGAGAGATTGGACTATGTCTACTGGATATTACACCACAGAGACAATGCTCCCAAATTGGGAACAAAGTACAAATAGGCTAAGGTTTATACCAAAACTCACAATGTTGTACTGATGACAAAGAAATGTTCCACTACTCATTGTTCCAAAATGCCATTGCCCAACAAAAATATTGACTCCATAAATGAATCAAGGGTACAAAATAGTTATGTTGTTTATTTATTTATTTTGAATTAAAACAAATAATTTTTTTTGTAGAAAGAAAAATCAAGTTTGAATGAAAATAATTACATTTTTAATCTGAATCAACCAGATGTATGAATAATTTTGAGGCTTAACAGTAATTCTTTTCATTCTGCCACTTTTCTGAGCAATGTCGGGTCGGCTCTCAGTGCAGACTGACATAATCTATAAAATCTCACACAAACATATTTTTTTATCAATAAAAACTTTCAACAGAGGCAAATGCGTGTGAATTTGTCTACTGTTTTTTTTTCTTTTCTTTTTTTTCTTTTTTTTAAACCACTGTGCACCCCTTTCACACATTAGTGCCTAGGAAAGTCTATGACCTTTTCAGGAACACTGGCATGTAGTCTTTGCAGTCATATCTCATATTGAGCTCCCTAATGCTCTGAGTGTGGCTGCTGTGCTTGCTGCTGTGTCGCTCCTGTCGCTGCCTGCTGCCTGCCTGCAATTCCCCCAGGCATTTTGGGCCCTCAGCAGTGTCCACCACACACACACACACACACACACATGCACGCAGGCACACAAATCTCCACTGTAATGTAATTGAAGACGCAACCCAAATGTGACATTCACATGCAGGACAGAAGAGAGGTATGCATGTAGATAATCACACATACGGATATGCATTTTGACTACAGAAGCACTGGGTGAATCCACAAACTGAGTGCATGAGCAGGTTTGCATCAACACGCATGCAGCCAAGCACAACAATGGAAAAAAATAAAAAATGTAAAAAAAATTTAAAAACCCACTCATACATTTAAATGCCCACACATTGAACACATTCTTCTATGGAAGGGGTTACCAAGGTTGGGGAGACCATGTTTCAACCCAATAATTACTCACAAACTGTCTCTTACTGACACACACTTACATGCACACTGAGCACAAAACTAGCCGCCTTTGGACTTAGAAAACCGTAACGGTGCAAACGAAACACTTGGCTCTTTCTCTGACTGTTTTCCTGTGTTCCTGTGTTGCTGTTATGGGTTCCTGCTCAGGAGCTGGGGGTTCTTTTGTTACATGACAGCGGTTCCTGTGTATCCTTTCACAGCCCACTAATTTGTCCGCCTGCCTTCTTCCTCAGTGCTTCTTCATCCGTTACTTAAGTTTCAGCTAAGCATCTCAGGTGGTCTGTATTCAGGTGTGCTGGGGACTATTATCCACAGGGAAAGACTTCTAAACGAATATTTGAGTATAGCCATTGTAATGAAAATCTCAATTTAGGGGTTTTTGGATCATGTAGCTGTGTAGACATTTTGCTAATATTAAAATTGGTCAGAACACAGCATTTTCTTAATTGAGATGTTGTTGTTTTTTAATACTTCCACATACTAAGTGTCTGCCTAGATGAACCATTTCATGAATGGCAGCTCCCCTGGTATCTCTGATAAATACATATGAAATATGTGAAATTAGATTTAAGCTCACAGAAAAAAAAATATAAATAATCCTTAATTCATTTGCTTCATAAGCCAAATACCTTAGCTTAAGCTTTTTGGCACATCTTTACCAGGGCTGAAAAAAAGTACAACCAGGAGGGTGGGGCGGGTGGGGGGGGCTGTAAATTCATCACTGCTATTCCAACATGTGTTGTTTGACTCTCAACAGGTTTGCGCGCCTCCAACCACGCTGCAGTTGCAAAGCACCTTGGGTGTTCCCAAACTTGCCCGCTGGTGCCCCATTACCCAGACACAGAGTGACAAACGGCGCAAACGCACTCAAAATGTTGATGCAATCAAGTTGAGAAAACATCTCCAGGGCCTCCCATGCAGCCGCCCTCTCTCCCTTTCTCCTTCGATTATAAAAATATCACCACCACCGAAAGGAAACTTTGAATTAATAGCACAAAGATATTTGCAGCAGGTAAGCTGATGGGGCTGCACTCTGTCATTGTCAAAGCGGTGTCTCCAACAAAACAGTTTGCATACCTGCCTAAGTATTACAGAAATTAACACCTCCCTTGCAGGTACAGTAATCAACGGGGTGACAGGAGACAATTAATTAGGTCCATCTGCATCACTGCCTTTACATAATTAATGGGGCTCATTACCAAGCTGAACTGAGCCACTTACATCCACAGAACCAGGGTAGTACAGACATGTAAAAAAATAATTGTCATAGGTTTTACAGTTTTTCCAAATTTCCTTCATACATAAATCTATTTGTCTTAAAGTTTAGGTTTTAAAGCAACGATAAACACTGAACTTAATAATTTCCACTTATTGCAAAATAAAGAAAGCATTTTCAAATAAATTTCAAGAAAAAGTATTTTCTTCAGAATTTAAGTTGGGCAATGTTATGAGTTTGATGGAATCTCACATTCGAGCGTTTAATCTAAGTCCAATTGAAAAAGCACACATGTAGGTAAATCCTTAGTTTATGAACTTTGATGCATCAATGAGAGTTTTTGATTTTATTTCTACCTCTCTCAGAAATATGTACACATTTAAAGAAGCTTTCCTCACACCCAAAAGTGTGGGAAAATATCTGACATTGAGGTGATTTGTAGTATATAAGAATTAAAATTTCAGAGTTGCTTTGTGAAAATAAAAAGTTTGATAATTACAGGACATTTTAAGGTTGGTAATTGGATGCATTTTTTTCTCCCCCTTTTACTCTTCCAGACCTGGAGGGAAATGCAAAAATACTGAGATTTTGCTGAGTTCTTTGTTTTAACACAGCACATTCAGGAAGTGAGATTTTATCTGATTCTAATTGCCTCTTATGTTGTTGGGCAGAGTTTAATTATGTGCCAGCAATAGCAAAAAAAAAAGCAATTAAGTGTTAAAAGTAAGACTAGCTCCGTGATGAAAAACATGTGACTGTGTACGCTGCAAAAACATTTTATTTTGACTTTCTGAATTATATGAAGGTATAAAATTTGTGGCAAAATGTTTGGAATCAAAAGGGAAGATTCTCCTGAGACGTAGTTTTTTTATTGCGGCATTTTTCATTTCATTCTGCTTTTGTCGCAGTTTTAAAGGTCAAATGTTATCAAACTTCAGAGGGAAAAAACTTGGTTGACCTTGGAAATCCTTGGTTTCCTCAAAGTGAATATCTTGATTTTCTAATGTGAAATAGAGCCTTTTCAGTCATGCCCTCTTAACCATTGATGCACATATCATAAAATATCAGATGATATTTGCAGCAAGCTCACAGCATTTTGTCTTTATACTTATTTATAATATAATTGATTAAATTACACTTTACTAGTTAATTTGGAAGAATTATGCTCATGTGTCATAATCACATTTTAATGGTGATATCCCAGTATCAAACTGGAATCATTTTTAAGCTCAACAGACAAGCCTTAAAATAGTTTGAATTTCCAATCAATCAATCGTTTTAGTTGTTCTGAGTTAACAGTCATCAAATTAGCCAAAACAGAGACGATATTTGAGCTTGTTTGCCTAAGATGGTAGAAGTGAAAAATGTCATATACTACACTTTTGGGAATGCATTGTTAATAACTTGAAATAATAAATAAAATACACTACTGCAGACTGCAGCTGTTCCTGAGAGTACCTTGTTTTCCTCCTCATCCCTCCTTTCTCTCAGTGAGCTAATGAAGGCCTTGTAGCCCACTGTTATTAAAATTACGCCCTTGCCTCTGATATTAATTGGGTCCGTAATAAGGAATGCACCAGATTCATTATTTAATTGCAAGGGCACACTTGGAATACAGTTTCTGAAATGTATTTTTAATGAAAAACACTACATCCTGACCTAATCATATCAACCTTATTCTATCTAATTAAGAATGCAAAAAATCATTAGAGTTGCAAAATATTAGTTTCGGCTCTGTCGGGCTTCTCCTTCCCTTGCCTTCATGAATATTTTTTCCCCCTGTCTATGATAAATAGTTAATGAGGGAAAAATGACAGAAATTTGCATGTAGGCAAATTAGTTTAATAGGGATATGTCTTTGCTGAGTTAGGAAAGTGACCCTTTTGCACAGAAGAAATTGTGACAATAATTATAAAATAATGGCAAGGACTATCTTATTTTGATGAAATATTTTCTAGTTATATAATATGAAAATGTTAAGCTGTAATAAACCTAAATTTTCATCATGGCACAGAATGTGTTAGCATTTTATCAGAGTAATAGCAGCAAATTAGGTACAATATGACAAATGGTGGAATTGTTGCTTTGGAGGGAAGAATACAGTAATGGACGGATAATAAAGAAGTGTACCACCCTGATGCTAAATGGGATGTCTGGATGTTTTCTTAATAACAGGCTTTAACATAAAAAACACACACAAAAAAACAGGTCTGACACATTATAGGTTTAGTTGGCTTTCAAAAAAACTCTCAGTTCCACACAGTCTTTTCTTTACAGTTGAAGCATACATGGAGTTAACTAAAAATGAACTTTAAATGTATATAAATATTAAACATACATAAAAAAATAATAAATAAAAATAAAAAATAAAAAAAACAACAAGATCTTCAGTTGGTTTTCTCCCTTAGAATGAAAGTGTTTTGGACTTTTACTGAACTAGCTTAAAGTTCAGTTCAAAACTACAGAAATTCACGTTCACAGTTCTCGAGTTGAATAATCCCAACAAAGACTGTATTCCTAACTTTAAAATTCAAATTAAGAAAATCTTATTATACGTTATTAAAAAGAATAAAATACTAAAATTGTTTAAATCTTCTGCTTGTGGAATCCAGACAGACTCTGAAGCATCTTTGCATGGGGTTGTGTGCACATAACACACCTCAGAGTACAGTTCAAAGCATAGACAGGCATGCATGTTCTCAACTAGTGATCACTACAAACACAGCACTACTAACATCACCTTGGAATACTGAGGCTTTGTCTAAGAGCCTCATAGATTCTAGCCTGTGTTTACTCTTGTGTTGGGTTAATAGGTAGTCAAATGTCTCACAGACTCATTGCTGGTTCCTTCAATCAAAATCAGTATTGCTACGTTCAAATTTCAAGAATACCATGAGCATGCTCATCCCTAGCCTCTATAACACTATATAAATACCACAGATTACACTGAAAGGTGTCTACAGTTTGATCACTTCATTCCATTTCTTTTATTTCTCTAAGTCACATTTTCAGTCTTGCCAAGATTTGACATCATCCGTAGGCTCGGCATCACTACACCCCCCCACCCCCCGATGACATTACAGCTGACCTTTACAGGGCTGTCAAACATCTGACAGCCATAATTTCAAGTGAATATACATCCTGGGAAGTTGCCCTGCCTGACACGAAGACATGCCCGGTGTAACGCATCCACGGGGTTCACGTTGTGTTTTTGATTGAGCGGTCTTTCTTTAATGGAATATCTTCCAAAATGGGCTTTTATAGACTAATCAGGCAGCACGCTAGTCGAGTTTCTGTTTTGGTAATTATCTTGTGCTAATTAGAATGAAACTAAAGACCTCTGAGATGGATCTCAGCATTCTCACATGTAACTAAAGAAATGACATGAAATCAGACCGTGCTATACATCCTGGTATGTGGAATTTCTCCTATAAAGTTACTAGTGAATATTGAACTAACGTAACGGTTACGGCTGCCATAACAGTAGGTCTAAGCTACCTTCAGATTGAAATTTGGATCACAGATCTTCTATCCCATTGCGCTTAAGATTTCTCGTTTTGCACAAGCTAATCAATCATCCTAGTATTAACAACCTTACAGATCATTCTGACTTTAAGAAAACAGTATTTTATCCAGGTTATCTCCAAGGAATTTATTTTGAAAAAAGAAAAAAATGCGGAAGGCCCGCTTAGTGATGGGTTTACCTTCCGTCTCTCTCCATTGAAGCCTCTCCACTGCTCTGCCTTTTTGACAATGTAGCTGAGCTCCTGATTTGACAGCTCGAGGTCTTCGGGCAGGAAATACCCGCCCTCTTTGGCGGTGAGTCGCTGGTAGACATCCAACATGCGACCATCGTTGTGGAATCTGGAAGGTGTGTCGAGAAAGAAGTGAAAATCCAGGTAACGTCATTCCAATTTGCTAAACTTGGTCTCCAAAAGCTCATGTGCTGTTGGAATGCTAGTTGAAGCAGAAAAGGCAACTTTGTCAAAACAGACTGACTGACCGGGTTTCTCAGCTCAGTGAAAAAAAGCAAAAAACAACAAAAAAAACAACACAAAAACACTTGAAATCTTTATTGATTGCAGAGCACATATGGGTGATGCTCTTTAAAGTCTAATACATCAAGAGAAGCAGCAATAGGAATCAAACAAATTGGCCTCCGAGTAGGAAGTGCTTTGTTAACACAAGCTGACTGTAGCTGTGTCCATGTTTGGCTGGGTGTCTGCGTGGTTTTACATCTTTTTCAACGTGTGGGAGTCAGATCCTGGGATGTTCTTCGGTGTTAATGCCGAGCTTTAAAGATCCCAGTTTCAACGATTGTACATGCGTCTGGAGAGGCTGGCTTGAGTCACAAGAAAATGTTCTGCAGAGCAGAAGGCATATTGATTGATACCTCCAGATGAATGCACACAACCAAAGTGTTATTTTTGTTTCGCCACACACACACACACACACACATGGGTTGCATGCAGCCAACCTCTAAAAAAGAAACACCATGTCTGTAAACAAATGCTTTGGCCGACCATCAAAACTGGGAGACCTTGTGCCCTTCCACAGAGATTCTAGTCTGTCAAAGGGTAATCAGCTCTCAAATAAAAACAACATCAAGGAGACAAGGATTTACACAAGGAGCTGCTACAGAGCTTTGAACTCAGCATTATTCCCCATCGCTCTTGGGAGAGGAATGTTTGTAGAAGCTTGACCTCAGACACAGGAATAGCATACAATCATTTTCATCCTACACTTGAATTTTGCTTCTCATTCATTTATGCGGTCGCTTTCTTGAAGGAACTCAGTCTTTTTTTCCGTGCTCCTCGAAACAGATTAATTTCGCTGCGGCGGCGGAGTCCTGAACTTCACTGCAGTGTTCTTAAACGTGCGGGTCGGACCTGGCTGACGAGGTTCAGGTGTAAAGGTCACGATATGTGTACATGCGTATGTTATATTAAGGAATATATCACATTTGTGAATAAGCATAAAACGGCTGTTTCAAAGACTGCTTAATGTATCTGCAATTGATCAATCTAATTGTATGGAAGCATTAAAGATCTGTATAACGTGACATTGCACTTGTTATGAACATGAAGGAGTCTTTGTGAATGTTTATGACTTTTGTCATGAAGTGTAATTCAGTAAAAGTTGACACTTTTAATGCACTTTTAATGGAAGTTTTAGTACAACTTTGCATTAAAAGTGTCATTATTTACCAAATGACACTTCATGACAACAGTCATAAAGACTCGTTCATGTTCATAACACGTTTATGACAGTGTCATGACAGTCTAATACACACCTCGCCGAATAAAGTGTTACCACTCTAAGTTTATCAAACATTTGATCAGCTTTCCTTACAATTCCACATTTAAATACAATACTTATATTTTGTGGTTCTAAATGACGGACCGAACCATAAGGGAAAACAGGTGGAATGAACTCCAAGTTAGCCACCTTTGATCCATCAGTTTCCTGGAACAGAATCGCCAGAAATCAAACTGATAATGAAGGTCGTACAAGGTCACAGGATGCACTTTTTTTTTCTTTTTCAGAACCAACTTGAGTTTCTGCTCTGGTGCCATCATCTTCCTCTCACCATCTGGCATTAAAGACCACTCTGGATGCTTCCAAGGTTCCAAAATTCCACAACACTAAATAACAATATCTTTCCTGCTGGGTGCAGCTGCCTTCCTACATTGTGTTCAAGTGAACTGTAATAAACTCTTAAAGTCAGGAGTGAGGCTTACTTCACGTGGAATTTGAAGACTTAGCAACTGATACTTCCTTTTCCTCAAACATTAACACGTAAATCTGGTCTGTCTCATCAGTGTTTATGAAGTTTCACAGAAAACAGATAAAGGATGTATTTTATTTTATTTTTTATCAAAAAGTGGCTAAACACAACCTAAATGTAATTAACAGAGGATAACAGTCTGTTCTATCTGTATGTACAGCCTAAGGGTTTTTTTTCTTTCAAAAATAGGTCAAAGGCTGTGTCAGAGCCTCTTCATTGCAGCCAATAGCAAAACTGTATCCCATAAAATTATCAGCCTTGTTTAACCTCGTGGCCTACATTCAAAACAAACCCGTTTGAGTGGCAGAAGTCATTATTCTGTGCTGCTGTTTTAATGCTGTCTATTTAGCTGATGAGCCTCCTGCCTACAGGAAATAGACGGCACCCCAGCCACACATCGCCAAATGATTCACTTGGAAAAGTAAAAGGATTTTCTTTCATGTTAAATTCCTAACAGCATTAGGAATGTGAGAAGAAAAGTCCTCAGATGAATATCCAGAGATGTTTTGAAATTATTATTTTTTTTTTTACCTGCCTTTAATTCATTAGCTTAAATGCAAAACTGGCTATTGCTTCTGTTATAGGAGAAGAGCACTACATAAGTAATCAGTGAATAACAACAGATTCTTAAAACACTGTTTCGGTATTTCATCAGAGACCAAAGCAAACTTAAAACTACTTACTTAAGACATGTTGCCGGAAATTTTAATTTTTTTAGATTTTAGTCATGTTCATTCTACTATCATTATTATCAAATGTTAGATTCATTTTATTGGTTAGTTTTAATTCATCATACGGTCATTTCTTGGGTTATAGAACAGAGAAACATGAATCAGATTTCACTGAAGCTCTTCTATGAGAAGAAATGTAAAAAAAAAAGGTCAAATGATAACATTATGATGTGTAATGATAATGTTTTGTTTTTGTAGCATGTCTCACCTGAGCAGGTAAATAGTGAGAATAGTGATGGAGAGAAGGAAGTGGACCACGTAGAGGAACAGAGTGATGATCACTCCCGCTGCACCAGACCCATCGGCTCGATAGAAGTGCCAGTAAAGCTTGGCTGCGTCTCCTACTGGTGTGTCGGGACTGTAGGCCAGATGCTTCAGAGAGGACATTTTAAAGAAAACGGCAAACTAAATCAAGGATTCCAGACGATCAGACTGGACATTTACAAGACAAATTAGCCCTTGTTCAGACTACAGATCGCAGAACGCAATGGAGTTTCACAGATTTGTAGTGCAGACTGTGACATCAGACATCTTGGATTTATTTTCTCAGTGCAATAAAGTATTTAGGATTTGATTTAAGACACTATATATTGTTAAATCCCAAATGAGGAGTTCCAGCCTTGCAAGTTTTCAAAAAAAAAAAGAAAAAAAATAGAAAGACACCCATCTAACCTTGCACAGATTCCTTCTCCTACCTCATTTTTTTTTTTAGAATTTAAAGTCACTTTGCCAGGATAAAGTGAACTCCTATTTAAAGTGCACAAGTGTCCAAGTTATTTTTAAGTGACTTACCCCGAGGACGGCGTCCACAGCAAAGACTGCCAGGGGGTCGAGGACTGTCCACACTCCCTGAGCCATGATAAAATTTGACGTGAACGAAGGGAGTGAGCCAAATATCAGCTGACAGCCCCATCTGATCAGAACCAGCAGGAACGTTACAGCGTTCAAGGTCAGGGGACCCACCACCACCATTGCCAGCTCCTCTCGGGTGTGGAGCAAAGAGCTCTGGTAGACGAGATCCACTGTGTGTGCATGGAAGTGAAATCTGAAGAGAAGAGGAAAGTGTCAATATGCATGTACCATAACAGTGTTTGTGACACTTTGCAGCTGAGGGCCAGCTGGTTCTGGCAACTCACACTCCACATTACATTGTTTGTGGTTGATTCCATCGTTCTTAATTAGTCTGACGACAATAATTATTATTAGCTGCTAGCCTCGCTGGCCACTGATTGTTTTGGACGTTAATCAATTTCCTTCCGATGGGATTATATTCAAATTGCTCAGATGTATGTCAAAGTCACCTGATGTGTTTGCTGACAAAAAAAAAAAGATGGAGCTTTTAAAAGAAGTTCCCGTTTGAAAAGTTGGACTCCCCATTTACAGCAAGCCTCATGAGCTTCTTAATCTTCCCATCAGCCAGGAGGAGGTAAAGCAGTGGTGGCCGGGGACAGGTCCAGTTTTCCTCATTAATTTCCATCCGATTTGCTTCAAGAGTCAAGCTTCTCTCAGATTCTGTCCATTAATCTGAAGAAGAGCTCCATTGCGTTTTTTTTTTTTTTCAGGCACATCTTTATGCAGAGTTAAATCTCAAAATTTAATAAGGAGACCTATGCATAGTTAACAGGATGACAAGGAAAGGGGGGGTTAGGGGGAAAGGGGGGGAAAAAGCGATGCAATTTTGAGAAGAATTTGAATCTTACTGTGAAAGTGTAACAAGATTATTGCCATTATTTAAATGGACAATATCTATCTTAGGAGATTGCATTTTGAATTACAAATGTATTGTGGACAGAGATGCATGTAGGAAATGTTAGCTAATTTATATGTACACAGGTATGCATGTATTTCTATTATGAAGTGTTGAAATTCTTTTTTTTATGCAAGTATCCTTTTGAAAACTTTGGTTCATAGGTTGGGGGGGAGGATTACTGATTCAAATCTTTCTTTTTTATGTTTACATTTACAGAAAACACCTGCCCTTGTTTCTTAAATTGATCTTCGTAAGATAAATTTAGATTTTTCGACATCTGAAAGGGATTCTGTCTTTCTAATAAAAACGTATATGAAGTGAAATGTCACTGCTCGTGTTACAGGTTGACTTCAGTCTTAAATTCCCCTCTTATATTCTTTAACGTTTAAATTGCATGGCGTGTTTGATTTGCCTTGGAAGTTTCAGATTAGATCCGAGGAATAATTTATCCCAGAAAATTACAAATAGTAAACGAAGATGCTGGAAGACATTTCCCAGGCTGCAAAGATGGTGTAAAGACCTACTGTGCCTGTAGGGTTGGAACGTATCAGGTTCTGATCTCAAGTTAGCCCCGCCCACCGAGAACAAGGAAAGGTCAGGTTTTAGAGGTAGGCATCACTCTTTACAACTCTAAATCATAAAGATTTACACTGTGTCTGTTAGTAGTTATTATGCTGATCACATAATCTATATCTTACAGTCCTTCACCTACAAAAAGCATATTACTGTAGCTCCCAAAAGGTCCAATTTCACTTGGCCTTTGGACGCGTTCTTGTGGTTTTGCAGGTTTACGGTGGCAGTGGACGAAAGCCTTTGGTTCCAAAACAGGCCGGAGCACAGTCAAAGTGCAAAGGTCATTGACAGCAGCTTGCAGATAAACTAGATAATGAATTCAGGATTGCTTGGCAACCTCTGACATTCTCAGTCCAGTTTCCAACTTTTAGGGACATTCCTGTTGCTCTTTTGCCTCCATACTCTGAAAATTCAAATTCAAAAATTAAATAAGGAGTTGTCATGATGAAGTAACCTTGAGTAAAGTTTGAATTTTACAACATTGCAGACTGCTATCACACTGAAGCTGTGACTCTGGCATTATGAGGTAGAGTCATTACTACCCAACTGCGCCTGTGTGGGTCAAGATAAGGGTCAGTGTCACGTAGTTATATGATTTAATAGCAGTTATTAAGAGCATAAAATATTACATCCTGTTCTGAAATACACTTAACCAGAGCGCAGGAGAAAGTTGTTCTTTGCTTTTCCTGTCAACCTGCAGAGATGAGGAAAGCAGGACGAGCAGGTTTCGATTCCCTCACATGAAATTCAGTTTTGAACAACGAGGTTGAATGCAGCACCGATAAGCTGCGCACCGATTCGCACGAGCGGATCACGGCGGAAAAAGAAAACAGAAAAGAGATTCCGACGGCACCAGAGACACGTCGGCGAAGGGAGGGTTTCCTGTCACCACACAGCCCACGCCGACTGTCACTCGGTGTCTCTCCCTCTCAGCGGCCACTACCAGCTCCGGCCACTGCATGGAGTGAAACTTGCTCGGAGGTAGAGTGGCTGATTTGGACATGTGGAAGTTGTCATCCAGTGCTGACCCCCTCTGTTTTCACTTTTTTTTCTAGTCCTATCTGCCCCCTCAGTCTATTCTTTTCTCACTCAGCCATGTTTTTTTTTTTTTTACCCTCTCTCTGCTTCTCCAATCAGTTTCCATGATTTAACACGTGACGCCTTCCCTGACATATTATTGTAATAAAAACCCTCTTGTATGCTTGTTTGCAGACAGCGTTCTTTTACTGTGATAAACTAAATCAGGGCCATGTGTTGTTGCAGTGTGATTTAACAGTTCTGTGGTGTCTTATTGCTGTTTATTATCAATGCTGTACACCAAATAATAACAATAAATTCCTTCTAAATAAAGTCTTCTGGGACTCGAAGCTGTGCAATGAGCTAACTCCCACAGCAATGGATGTTAATATCGAGAGAGTCTCGTTAAAATGTTAATAGGGGGATTCCAAACAGATGAATTGGGTGTATCCAACGTGCAGGTTTGCTAACGTAGATACACTCACAAACACAGACTCAATTACGGTTCATTTTTCTGTCTCTTCTAATTTTGTTATCCATCTTTTGCAAGCATTTTTTCTTCTTTTTTTCCTGAGCTTTCATGCTGTGCGTGTGTGAAGGTGTGCAAATTTGTGATTGGCCATTAGGCTACAGTATCCTACAGTAATCTACTGTACATCCTGTATCGTCTTCCCCTGTTTTGCTCATTTATTTTCAGGGGCACACTCCGTGTTGGTGAGGCTACGCGGTTTCCCTGCGTGTGTGTGTGGTGTGTGAGCAACGTGTGTGTGCGGGATCATATCAAAGGAGGCAAACTCACTTGTTGACAGGAACAGCAATGGCCTGAAGGTAGAGCCACTGGCTGCAGTAATGCAGGTAAAGCCTCACAAACCACATCAAAGCCAGCAGCAGAATAATGAGGCCGAGCTGCCGAATGGAGTTGTGCCAGCGTCTGCGCGGTTGTTGCTGTTGCCACGACAACGGCAGGAGGCCCAGCTCGGAGGGCAGCATGCGCAGGGCGAGTCGGGCTCGATCCGACAGTCGTGGGGGACATGAGCTCGGTGTGGTCGGTGATGATCTGTTAGAAAGAAGAAGAAGAAGACAAATAAACGCAATTCAAATGTATGTGGGAGTGTGTTGTTTTAACCATGTATTACAACTCTTATATATCTGTTCAATGTGGATAAAAGGCCTTAAAAGATAATTATGAATACTTATTTTTTAACAAAATCACAATTATTTGAACCACTACTATTAGAGGCAGAATTTTGTCTTGTCCTCTGAGATGATGTTAGAAGGTCTGAGCATGCAGAAGGAGAGCTTTGACCAATCCTTTATGCACAGTGTTTCTGTATCATCCAAACTCCTGGGAACTCTTAGTCTTCCTTTTCTAAGCTCACCCCACAATGTTTTCTACAAGATTTAAAACTGTGTGCCAAGAAGAACACGGAACTTGAGTATTTTTATGTCGGGTTAACCATTTCTTTCACATTTTGGAAGAAATACATTACTCTTTTATTGGAGATGCTCTGAAATAGGCTCCCAAGGCCTTTGAAAGAAAAACACACCTTCAGCATGACAGATCCGATTCATACTTAAGAGTGGGCATAAGAAGTTTCTCTAAAAAAAAAAAAAAAACTATTTCAGCATTACTTATTTTTGTTACAAGAGATAATCATTAGAAAGCAAACAGGATTCATAAAAAGTCCTTTTATTTCGATGTTCCTAAGGTTGGCATTTGATGGCAACAGATGAACAAAGGACAATTGAACTGTATTCTCTGTATACATTGCACTGAGGTATCAGTTGGATCTACTAATGTGAATTTGTGAATAACACACTTCGTTGTTTTTGCCATTCATCGAATATTCAAAGTCGTTTTTTTGTAGCTTTCATTAAAGGTAGGGAAGTCTGGTATTCAAATTGACACACATTCAAGCATGTACACAATGGTGCAGTCTCTCCATCTCTCTCTCTCTCACGCACAACACACACACACACACACACACACACACACACACACACACACACACACACACACACACACACACACACACAGATAGGAATCCCTTCCAGCGATGCTCAGCTTTCCTCAGCACCTCTGTGCCGCCCTTTGTCAGGCCTGCTCAACTATTCCCTTTCATACAGAGGGCACAGATGGAGCACTGTGAAGCAAGAGGAGGAGAGAAACTGAGACAGGAGATAAGGAAAGGACAGAGAAGACAAGGAAACTTTAAACAGCAATTATATAAAAGGATATATAAAAGGAGAAAAAAAAATCACCAAAAGCTGAAAGGGGCAGGGAATTAACTTTGCTCTTAATTCAGAAACCTTGAGTTTTTACTGTTAATTTAAATATGAAAACCCAATTACCGTAAATCTTGACCAAGTCCAATACAGGAAGATGTTTGAGGACCTCCATCATCTGACTAACGATGGTTATAATACTGCAAGAAAATGCTTGTTTACAGTGCAGCCATGGTTAGCACTGCAGAACGTGGCTGCGGGCCTGAGCCTGTGGACATCCCTGTGTCTCACTACTGTCTCCCAGAGCACAGATGGAATTCACTTTGTAGTGTTCATCTTGGGAAAATCACACAACGCCTTAAGACGAAAAACAGAATCAATTGTGTTGCTCCCACACCCCCCTTTACCAAATAATTAGGCGAGGCTCTCATCAAAATGAGGCACTGCATTTTATTTCCTGCTCGAATCGGTGCAAGAATGCCAACTCTCAAACAAGCTACTCTTTTTTTTCCTCTTTCTTTCTTTCTTTCTTTTTTTTTTTAAATATGCTCTTCTGTGAGATGTGCACACTTTCTGAAGTGTTAAATTACTTGGAGTTGAAGTTCCTTCAAGCATGCTTACAACAACAGCGGCGTAACATGCAGTCCATGTGGGAGATGTGGAGGTTTACTCACAAAACGCTTCGTCAACGGTTTTGGGCTAATAAATATTCACAGATTGGCCGAAACAAACTCGCACAGAGATGATGCAGACGTTTCACAACAGCACAGACCTGTCGAGATTTTAATTGGTTCACCTAAAACTGAGCCTTCCTTTACAGAATCAAACATTGTATAAAGGATATTAGTTATTTTCAAAAGAAGGCAATTCTTTGCGCTTTGCTAATAACAACAGATGCACCAATCAATCCCAAAGAGATCGAAATGTGCCAGTTTTCCCCTCGACTGCATCTGATTTACATACTGAAACATGCATTAAATGTAAACTTTGTCTAACTTGGATCACACAAAAACTTGAACTTATTTGGTTATTTATTTTATATATTTTTGTCATTAATAAAGAATTAGATGAAGCACCCAAATATATGCTTTGAAATCCCTCTGCTTTCAAAAGAAACAAACATCATTACCACTATATTTTATACTCCCACAATAAAATAATTTAAAAAAACAAACAGAAATTAGTATTGCCAAAAACTTTTTCCTGCACAAATCTAAAGTTAACTTGTGTTTTCACAAGAGGACACAGGCGGTTTAAACGTTTGGTCCTTGCTGCTCTGTAATGGTTTCGACATTCCACCGCAAGCGTGGCTTACAACTACTTTCTCCACGCTGGTAAAAGCGGAATTACAATGTGGGCAAAAAAAAAATAAAAAAAACAAGCAGTGTTTGCCTCAGACACAGGCAAGATGCTACCCTGTCAACTGTCATTAAATACAGACACCAAACACAACCTGACGTCCGTCGTTCACATAATGAAGACATTGGTGGTGCGTGAAAGGGGAATATTTTTAGACGCGTTTGTGCTGTGGCTTCCTCTAAAGGAAGCTGGTGGGGTGATGGAAATCTGTTGTGTCCTCTGAATTTTGTTCACAATTGCGGCTTCAGTTTGAAAATACTACGCAGGAAAAGAAACAGGAATGGATGGCGGATGTGTAGGAATTTCATCTTGCGGGAATAAAGGACGTTTCACTGAAACACAGCAGCTTGTCCTCTGCATGACATACAGACCCACTGATGAAACAAAACACATAAATTGGCATTGACTGGTGTATAATGCAGTTTATTTTTTCTTTTTGTTTTTTTTTTACTGTAGGTGCTTCTGTGAAATTGAGGCTAAAAGCTGTTTCCTTATTCTCTTATCAACCTTGTTTCTTCCCATGTCATTTCAAAAAGGAGTTATTCTCTCCTGAATGTGTCAAGGCATGTAAATCAGATTTATTCTGTGTGAATCTGGAAGAAGGAGAGCGTCCCTTCGACTGGTTCTCTCAGGTTCCCGCCCCTAATGGTTGAATGGCAAGACAACAAACTGAAGCACTACCTTTAAAAATAGCACTAAGTGAATTGCAAGTATGGACAAGTCTTAAATGGCCTGGGTAATAATAGAAGGAAGGGCGGGGAACTGGAAGAATACAGTAGAGTTACTTTTTTAAATTGCACAGTTAAGCCTGAGGGTAAGTGAAGGTAACCTGCAGATCTCTTCTGAACTAAACCTTTCAGTGAAGGACCACTTAAAGTATTAAACTCATCCCTTTATTTTGAGGCCTGGGATTGTTCTGGCACTTTCCCGCTTTAGCCGGTGACGGTAATAAATGCCCCAAAAGCGATCCGACCTTTTGCACACAACTGAATAATGTCTTGCTGTTGGGGAAATATAATAATAATACCAATAATAATAATAATAAAAAAATCTAAAGTGATTAGAAAGACTTAAAAGATTAATAGATAACTGAATTGTTTTCAAAGTAGCCCAGATGCATAAACGTGGTGATTAATACAAGTGCGATTATCTTAGCCGTCAGTAGATAGGACTGAAGATGCAATGGCATTTTTTTTTATTTCATTTAACAAAAATACTGATAAAGTGTTTATTTAATCTGTCCTCTGGTGGTTGCACAATCTGGTTCTTTCTGAATTATGCGTGAACATTCACAATGAGTCTTTGATTTCCACGAGGAATACAGGTTTTTTTGGGGGGGATTTCAGTGGAGATAAAACGATTTTTTCTTTTTTTATTTAGGCATAAGATCATTTTAATTTTACTTGTATGGTTCAACTGACTGGAAGTAACATTGATGCACTGGATTGGTTCAGCCAGAGTCACAGCTTTTATTTTGCTTTAAGATTTGGAGACTGTAGTTTCGGCTGAGTTTGTGGAAATGGGCAGCAAATTGTGAGAGCAAGCATGTAGGTGGCTTGAATGGCTGAAATGGGAGATTCAAAGATTCCTGATGCATCCATATATACAACCATAGTAAACTTATCATGAGGGAATAGCATTTTAACGTGTTATAAAGCTCAAAAATGTCATATTTCACACAGTTTCACACTGATTCTAAAGCTTTTACAATCAATACATATTACAGGTACATTTGAAGAAAGAACATTTGAGAAGCCATTTTAACATATATGGTTGCAAAGGTATTTTTCAACTCTGGTGTTGGACTATTTAGTCTATTTTTTTAAGCAACCTTTTCAGCACCCAGGTCAGAAAGCAACAAGTGAATTGACACAAATAACAAGTGACACATAGAGCTTATATTTACTCTATACATACATGATAAATGGCATAGTCACAGTGGAGCAATATAATGCAGAAAGCAATAAAATGAAGTACAAGAGCTGAACTAATCCTAAGAAACATAACAATGAAACTAAATTAGTTTTCTTTCTTTTTTTCTACTTTCCAAACTTCTTTACTGGAAATATGCACTATATTCAGTTAACTGTTAACCTACTTAATAATGAGGCTGTCATTTTTACAATCATGTTTCCACAGTTTTGTTTTTCTACAACACTGGCAGTGAAACAGTTGATTTCATATCCAGAGAAGCTCGTAAGGGGGAAGTCGAGTCGAGCCACGAGTTCAGCCTTGGCTCAGTCCTACGTCGGTCCTCTGATATAGCTTCACATAAAATAGTCTTCATCATGATTAAATGTTTAAAAGTTGTGACTGTTTTGCAATAAATTTCCTTGAAAACATGTTTTTGGCCCTCCTCAGACACCTTGGAACCGCTCATGAAGTAGCCGTTTCATTGCCGAGCAACATGTGGTGTTTTTATTGAGCCCCCGACCTAGCATGAGAGGGAATTAAACCGTGGAAATGCCAGGTCCCTTAGTGTGCTGTAAATGAGGGAGGAAACATTTCTGGAGCAGATGCACCTGGGATCAACAAACACGCTGGAACATCCGAAGCACTGCAGTACTACTACAGTAAAATCCTCTACATAAACCTTTTAAAGAAAATGCGCAAATAATGATGTCAGCTGATGGGTATAATGTTAAAAGATTTGTAAATGGCAAAGAAAAAAAAACAAATGTATATAATTTTTTACAGAAATCTATTCATTTATTGAATTGGGTGAGGTGCTCAGGGAGGGATGCTGCAGAGGCTGAGTATTGGCCACCTGAGAGTTGCATCAGTATTTAAATGGATTTCACTCCTCTGACCTTGCCTCATAACTGCAGGACTTTGTCACCAGAGAAATAGAGGAACGATGGAGAGAGAAAATTTGAGAAAATTACAGGCAGAGACAGCGAGATAAAGTTGGGATTAGCAGGGGGCGCTGAGATGGGAAAAGAAAAAATAATTAGGAACCATTTAGCTAAGATGTTCAGTCATTTTTAAAAATATATTTTTAAAGATTGTGTGGAAACAGCTGAATGGTTGGTGGGTGATGCGTTAGGATTTTTGCCAAGTAAGAGCATCCAGCTTAAACTTGTGAGACAGGACAGATCATTAGTCCATCGCAGGAGACACAAGTAATACAAACACACTAAAAATTCCTTTAGAAAGACCAATCATGCATTTAGTTGGGATGTCTAAGAAAGTCAAAATACCTAAAGAAACGGTATGTGAGTACATACCTATTATCTGTAGGTTTTGAGTTGGGAATGGTGTTTGCATCTGGGATCAATACTGTCATTCCCTGGCACTCAGTTTATGTGGCAATCGTTTTGTTTTAGGTATATGTGCAGCTGTGTTAATCTCTGTCCTTTGATAGATGATGAACTGCTCTCTAAGAAATGTTCAAAGCTTCACATGCTTTAAACACCTTGATGTCACTCCTCACTAAAGAAACTTGTCCTCCCATAAGAAATGCTTTGTAAGAACTTAAACTTTAACAAAATGGGGGCTCGTCCAATTTGTAGGTTAGACCAGTGGTCCCCAAACCCCGTGGACCGGTACCGGTCCGTGGACCAATTGGTACCGGTCCGCGGCGCAAGAAATAATTAAATATTTCCATGTTACGTATTATTTGAGTCTGGAGCATCTTTTATTTTGAAACTCCTGCACACATCGCGGGCCGGTAGGTGAGTCCTACGTTACAATGCGTAACGGCTTCTGCCCCCCCGGCAGAAAAATATCGGAGTCTGCACCCCCCTCCCCCGCCCCCACCCCGTCAACACAATTGTCGGACTCTGTTCGGATCACAAGAAAGGTTGGGGACCACTGGGTTAGACCATAACATAACCCTGCCTCTCCACAGCTTTAGCTTTCATTGTTGTTTTGTTATTTTTCATTGTTGTTTTGTCAGCATATGGGGAGCTAAAATCATGTCTAAGCCACACTTTTAAGATTTCACTTTGAACACTTCAACATGCTCTTCCATTTTTTGAGTTCATTTAATTTCATTCATTACTGTTGGAGTAAGTTACACTCAACCATATTTCTGTTTTGAATCTATAAGCTGAAACCGATGTTACATCTTGATTACACATGATTCTATAATTTGTTAGGTTATGAAAGCCACCTGCCAGATAATAATACCACCACATTTTTCCAAACGGTTCACACTTTTATGCAGAAGACAGAATGCGTTTGTGTCTATTTTTTTTTTGATTCTTCGAAAGTGATTTATTTATCATGCACCCCTACAAATAGTTTCTGTCATCTTTCTCCATCCGATGTCTTTCACTCATTCTTAGTTGTCAGTGGGAAACACACTTACTTGACCCAGACCACCAATGGGACCGGAGCAAGCTCTCAGCCGACACCCACCTCGCAGCAGATTAACCAATCATTTGGCGTTGGGTTGTCAGGGAGCTGACAGTCCTACTTTCCATAAAGGAAACAGCATGTTGACTTTGTATGTGTGTGTATGTCTGAGAGGCCTGAGTTGACCCAGGGCAAGTCTGGCCGCGAAAAAAAAAACAGAAAAAAAAAAAACCCTGACATGTGCACCCAGGCCGAGGTAGCCAGGGGCCTCGGTTTCCCACATATGTACACGTAGCTGGACGCGCAGACAAGCGCACGAGTTTCTGCCCCCTCAGCAAAGGAAAGAGCCCTGGGAAGCAGTGGAGCCTTAGAGGTGACCAAGATTGTCTTCTTATTGTCTTTATCCACCTCTCCTGCCAGCAATGCAGTGAAAATACTTGACCCTTGCCTCTGAGCTTTGAACCAGAGCAGATTGACAGCATGGATTTGGTGATTCCTTCCTCACTTTCTCTCCAAGTATTTTGGATTTTTCTTCAGAAAAAAAAAATGCAGATTCAATACAAGGCACACGATGCCGATCCACTAAAAGTACAATGCAAGCACCTCGGAGCATAGTGACTGATCACTTTGTTTCTTATCCTGTATGTATGCATGGATACAGACTAAAACAGATGGAGGGCACAGAGTGACAGAGAGCCAAAGACACAGACTGAGGGGAGCGCTCTGATAGGCTCAGTCGGGGGAAACGGGTGGAGAGGAACGCTGGTCCCCAACGAGGCGAGCTAAGTGGGGGGAAATTAGGTCAGTGTGTTCCTTGTGACTCCACAGCAAGAACACGCGTGTGTATAACGTGTGTGTTCTCGCTGGTACACCTAAAGAGTCACGCCGCACCAGAACAGGCATGCGCTGCGTCGATCTGTCGGATTTTGTGTGTGTGTACCGGTGGATGCTGCAAGGTTCTCTGACACCACTAAACTCCTGCAGATTAAATTCAAAAAACTTTTTCTAGCGATTCACAACCAATCCAACCGAGACGGGAAAAACAAGGATGTAACTGATCATAGCATCACAGTCTGTGACGAAATTGTTCAGAATAGGAAAGAGTTGAATAAAGGTTACGTGACTTTTATCCCCATTTGGCCACGTTGTCTTCTAATTCACGCTTTTGGGATTAATGGCGCCTGCCGCCGCGTGTCCTCTGGAGGACGAGGACGCTCCTCTTTCTGTAGCTTCCGCCAAGCTCTTGTCTCTACTCATTGTCTTTTCCTGTCTCCAGACCAGGACACGTCACACATACTATAATTGATATGAGATTTAGGGGGTATATTTTAATGTAATTAGAATCTTGGTAATTGGACTAATTAGATCTAATTGCTATGTGAGAATGACTTTGATTAAAACAGGTTTTCTCTCCTCAAACCAGAGGAGGAAAAAAAATAGTTGGGTGACATTGGTGGGATACAATGCAAAGCTAATCGACTGTAAAGCTCTGATGGATGAAGATTAGGTACGGTGATGTACAGTGGACCAAAAGGAAAAACAAAGTAAAGATGTAAGAATATCTTCAGATAATTACTTTTAAAAAGATTTTAGTCAAACTCAGAATGCCAAAAAAATCTTGATATGCTGGCAAACTATCTGAGTCTGAGTATGTTTAGATTCTTACAAAAGTACCAAAACGCTGAAATCAATAACAGCAACTGTATTGAGCTAAATGCTTTGATTATTCTGGGAAACATTCAGGGGGAAAAAAGAAAAGAAGCCAGTTAAGTTACACATGCTAACATCAAATAGGCTGGAAGGTCTGCAGAAATCTCTCATGCATGTTCAATTGTTTAACAGTGGAATGGTATTTTTAACCAAAAAGAATGGATCATTCTTGACTTATTTTAATGTTTCCCCTTTTTCATCTGACCAGAATTGATTTTGTGTGTCAATACTTGCAGTAAAAGATGTTGTTTTTCTTTGAAGTTGGACTTAATGGATTAGACATGTTATCTAGGTTTTCAACACAACAAGCCTTTATTTTTTTTCTTTTCTTTTTTTGGGCTAATTGTTGTGCCTCCGGGATAACAAAGTTAGACCTTGAAATATGAAAAGTATTCAAAAGTTGACATAAGCTGATCTTGAACAACATTGTTCAGTGACACAAATAGACACTTTTAAAAAAAAATTTAATAGTGTCACATACCAACTGCAATATTCAGTAAATTGAACTTGGGATCTTATATGTCCAACCATCACAAAGAGGTGCATCACTGTAAAATGTGTGGGAAAAAATAATAGAGGGTTTTCACTTTTTTTAGTTGTTTTTTTAGGAATAAAAATCTTAAAAGTGTGGCTTGTGTTTGCATTTGGGCCCATTTGTTTTATTTTGTAGAACCATTTTCTGCTGCAGCTAGCTCTGATCATTTTGGGTTTGGCTCTACCAGATTTGCACATCTAGGAACTTCGAAGTTAATTTGAGCTTCCAAGTCTTGCTACAAAATTTCCATTTGATATAGATGTAGGCCTTTCCAAAACATGAAGTCGGTTTGCCTCCACGCCATCCTGCGTGCGTTAAGTTCCATCCATCTCCACAGCAACTTTGACCAACTTTCTTGATTCTGCCAAATAACAGCATCCAGGTTGCTAAGATCATTATTTTCAGTTTGGCCTTGGTGGGTTTAGGGTATTAGTTTTGACCACACACAGTAGTTTGCATGTAGGCCAAGAAGTTAAACATTAGCTTCATTTGACCAGAGCAATCTGAACTATAAATATAACCTGAATTCAAATTGACTTGAATTGAACACCTTCTTTCATGTATTTGTTTTTTTCTCTTGCGGCTTTTTTTGATACCAAACTTGCGTTGAGCAACAATACCTCCAACCTAAACTCTGATTCTGCAGAATTACCACAGGCCTCTCTTTGTAGTGATCTGGTTTCTTTAATAAAGCAGAATAATATTTTGGGGGGGGAATCATAAAGGGGAGTTGAAATTATTTTTATTTGCAAAAATTGTTGAAAATCACATGTAATTTTCCTTCCTCTTCATAATTACACATTGATACTTTATGTTGCTTGCTCTGATAAAATATGTTGAAGTTTAAGATCCTTACATGACAGAATAAAAAGGAAAAAGACTACTCAGAGATAGTCACTTTTACCAGTTTTGTGTCGCATGTCTTTATTTTCACTGCACGCATAAAGTATTTGTTTCCTTATCTAAACTAGAACTATTGTTTGGCCAGTTTCAATAAAATTATTCTCTTACATAAATATTTCATGGGGTTCTACAGTGCGCATTACAGCTCAATACATCCCTGCACATTTATTTTACAAGCAGAATGAAGTCTCCACTCTGACTTTTATAGAAATGCATTATCTTACCGCGTTTCTGTCATCTGGTGCTATCTGATCCGAATCTCCGTGTTTCCATGTGTTTGCTTAATTATGCATTAGGCCCTGATTTGCACATTTGTGTCAGGACGCCCCATAAAAATCCCGATGAGCTAAGCCTCGTGCGGCTCAATAGATGGCAGTAAGATCCCTCAATCACTGCTGTATGAATCCGCTTTGCACTTAAAGCACATGAATATGCAGACGTGTGTGTGCACATCCTGTGCACTCATGTAGACAATATATACAGAGCAAATAAACACAAGCAAACACTCTCGTGCACGCTCAAAGACAAGACATTTTTTTAAAAAGCAGACACACGGACAATGCCAAAACAAACGGAGATAAAAATGACAACAAATAAAGACATAAAATGAATCCATTAAAAGAAAAAAATATCTTTTGTCCAGATATCTGTGAGCCCTGCAGTCGCAGAGAAGCCCACAGCAATTCAAGCAACACGGGGGAAATTATGGGTAGACGGTTTGAGTTTCATACTGCAGTGTCTCTGCCTTGGTTGTAAAAATTTAACACTTGCACTGTACCTTTCTAATAGTCTGATTAGGTGAGGGCAAGGAGGAGCTTTTAGCTCAGAGTTACTGTAAAGTGAGTGTTCGCAAAGATGAAATCAATAGCTGCAGCACCTTCACAGGGCGTCGGGGGGGAAAAGCTGAAGTTCTTACTCAATACAACTCGTGTGTATAACTGACAGCAAGCGTCTCGTCTCACCCAGCCGACTGCTCAGAGGTAGTAAAAAAAAAAAAAAAAAAAAAAAAAAAGCAGCACTATGAATAATCGTGAAAACCATTTAATTGTGTCCCTTTGTGTGCAGTCTGCTCGGCTTCTGTGCTCGTTTTGTATTCGCTTTTACCCCCAAACCCCCAAGACAGTCCCTGTGTCGTCATTTGTTGGCAGGATACGCTGGTAATCATTCGAATTCCCCGAGTATGTTCAGAAGATGTCAGGGAGTAGTCTCTGATCTTGTTTAATATGTGACCAGCAGCTATAAATTACAAACTCCCAGAAATGCAGAAACAGGGGTACTCTGAAATCTCCCGGGAGAATTTGCTTTACGTTCCTCTTTGCCCATACAGAGTCTCCCTCTCCTCCCCTTAATTTAGTTGGGAGTTCAAATGAAAAACAAATACCTGTGACTTTGGAGTTGAAATAGACTATTTCACTTTTGGGCTGTTTTGATGCCCCTTGCCTTGGTGCTTCAGATGAACATGACCAAAGTTGTTTGAAATTCTCTGGTCTATTTGTTTTTCATTTTTTAAATTAAAATGAAATGCTCAAAGCCACACTGAGGACAAAAAGAAAAAAAAACAACTTGGAAGTTTCAAAACTACTTTGCTGTACTTTGAGAGCAAGGGAATAGCATACATGTGAAGACAGAAGAGAGAGCTTCAAGAACAAAATAAATACATACATATGATTATTTACTTGCTGTTCTTCTGATAGCGTTTTTCTGGGACAAAGAAGCATTTCCAAGACCGCAGGCGACACAGAAGGATAAAACACAAGAGAACGAAACGGCAATATGACCAAGAATCCTGTAACATCTCTGATTGGCAGATTTTCCTTTGGAATCACTTCCAAACTACCTGTTGGAATATTATTATTATTGTCTCCTGGAGATCTGAAACACTCAAGATGACACTCTTTTCAGCAGATCCTGAATGGTGAACTCAGGAGATCATTTTAACTCCTTTGTTATCCTGCTCACAGTTCTTGATATCAAGGTAAAATTGAGGCCTTGTCTTGTTTGTAGGTTTTCCTCTGACTGTAGATATTCACAGGTACCATTTCTAGTGTAATTTTCTGACTTATAACAACTCTCTGTTTTACTGACATGTCATGTTCTCTTGTCTTTCCTATTATGAAGCGTTGTTAAGGTAAATAGGTCTTTCTGCCCCCTCATGTTCACACGCCACAGACAGAAAATTACTAGTTTTATGTATCTGGAAGTTTCTCTACACTCTGATGTCTTAGTTACGTTAGTCTTGAATAACTTATAGTCGGGTTTAAAATAATTCCTTCACTGGTGATTAAAAGAAAAAGTATTTTACTGTAAAATCTAACCACGTATTATTCTTCTAGTTTCTAGTGCAAATATCTTAGAACACTTGAAATCCTACAAAAGCAATTAAATAATCTACAAGACATTTACACTTATAACAAGGGGAAAAAATGTCTTGTTCCATTGGCAGATTATTTTACATGTAGCCATCACTTTTGCATCAATATTAAGGAGTTGTTCACTTAAATCAAGCTCTTTTGGTTGCTGAAAAGTTATAAGAAATTGTCACTAGAAACTCGACTAAAATATCTTGGGAAGATTTTGTGTTTTTATCACATTTCAACCATTTTTTTTTATCATCAGCGGAAATAGTTGTAGTCTCTCTCTCTTCCAGTCACAGTGAATTTTCTCATCATCATCATCATCATCATCATCATCATCATCACCATCATCATCATCATCATCATCATCATCATCATCATCATCATCATCATCATCATCATCATCATCATCATCATCATCATCTTGTTTGTTTGATGTGATCTTGATTTTCCAGGCATGAGGGTGGATACCTACTGAGACTTACTGTAGAAAGAAAGTATATCCTTCCATCTCCTCCATGGAGAGGTTCTCCACTGTTGGTTGCATCTTGTGTTTGTCTGCCTGGAGAGGCGGCGCGCTTCTGCCGCTCATGCTGGGGCCGCATCTATTTGTCTTCTTGATTGGCTTCTTCTGTGAGGAGCAGGAATCGGGGAGAACACATACGGATGTCATTTGTAATCAAAGCAGGAAACAGGCCTTTGAATTTATCTTAGAGGATGCACACGGTGACTGTGACAATGTGTGTGTGTGTGTGTGTGTGTGTGTGTGTGTGTGTGTGTGTGTGTGTGTGTGTGTGTGTGTGTGTGTGTGTGTGTGGCATTTTGTGGGGCTTCTCCTATATCTCAACCTGTGCCTCTACTGACGCGAGACAAGAGTGAAGGCGAAATCGCATACGGCACGCCATCCTTCAAGTCGGGTTCGTTCGGGAAATGTGCGCACAGTGACGCCGGCGTTAAATACGTGATGTTAGAGCAGCTGGCACAGTTTTGTTTTGTTTTTTACCCCCCTGCACACAAGCCGTTTACTGTCATCATAAACACAGTCAGGAAGTGGGATTTAAAATTTTTCACCAAGGTACTTGGGAGCAGATATTATTTTTTTTAAGCTGCCAACATGTTAACGGCTTGCTTTCCCTGGCCCTGTCAAGCCTGTCTGTGTTGCCCTTGGGTGGGCTTAGTGCCTTTCTGCTTGAAGTTGTGACATACACACTGATGTATGTTAATGAGATCCACAGTTGGAATAAGAAACCTCTCTCTCTTCCTCCAACCTTCCTCCCTCATTTTACCTTTCCCTATTTCATCTTTTTTTATTTATTTTCTGCCCTCTGTCTCTCCCTTCATGCTGTATACTAGGTCCAGGAAGTAGTAAATGGGCAGAGTCCCATAAAAGCTCCATTCGTTTTCATAGGGCAATCTTTGCCAAAGCAAGCTTGGATTCCAGAGTGATGATCACAATAAAAAGGTAGAAAGGAGCGAGACGACGGAGAAAAGAAAAAATAAAAGAAAGAAAAAAAGAAAAATGCAGGAGATATATAAACTACAATGTTCTCCAGTGTCTCCCCACAATAAATTTAATGCAATACCTTAAGAGTGGATTCAGCGTATAGTTGGATTCCTGCCCCGTGGGCAAAGGGGTTGCCTGGAGAAAATTCATTTTAATTAGGCCTGCACTGCAGGTTGAAGGGCTGGAATCTGATCCCTAGTGCTCCCAGGCTGGGGCAGGTTGGAGATCATTCCACTTAATCATTAGACAACTGGGTTCCACACCGCGACGTTTGACAGAGTTAGCCCGGTCTTTTAAAGACGGGGAGCAGAGTGAGAGAAGAGGGAAAAAAAAATGGTCGCGGAGAAATAAAAACCTCATATAAACAAACTCGTTTATTTATCGGGACACTGCTGATTAATGGTCTTCTGAGGAGCCTCTGGTAGATCGGCTAAAAGAGGTTAGAAACAATAAAGACTTGTAAGGCATGGAGGAGGGAGCAGGGAGAGGTAAAAATGTGAATGCAAAAGAGAGAGACAGACAGAGAGAGAGAGAGAAAGAAAGACAAGCTTGATGTTGTTCACAGACTTTCGACCTGCCCCAACAATAACACGGCAACAAACAAAAGGCCGCTGCAAGAGGCACAATGTCAGGGGCGGACCGAGAGCCTGCGACGCCGGATCAGCACAAGCGATAATTTTGCAATTACCACTTCAAAGTTTTAGCAGGTAACATGCAGGCTTTGATTCATTTAGCTTAAGTCTTCTGTTGAACAGGAAGAGGCGGGTTAAGAAAAGGTTGGGAGTAGAAGAAGAAGAAGAAAAAGGAAGGAAGGAAAGAGGCCTGGCTGGCTGGCATTGCTGATTTCACAGAATTTGAGCTGCTCTGGCTTGTCAAGCAGATCAAAACTGGCTTTGAAGGCTGAAAAATACCTGTTAGTGTGAAATGTATTTTGACAAATCTCAGATAATAAGCCGGGGAGGTGCAAGTAAGGGTGGAGAGAGGGGGCAAAAAGAGAGAGGAAAGTGGTAGAGGAAGGATAAAGAGGAGAAGCATTTCATTTTTAAAGGGTCAAACTCATCTCCTTAAATCACAGCGGTACCTTGTACTGGAAGCCAACTTCTGCTTTCTCCCGGCACAGATCGGTCTTCTCTACCGCGCTTCCCGAAAAGACTTCTGGGGAGTCGTTCTTCCCTGCATCCCAAAACGGAAAGGAATGTATACTAAATCTGCAAAGTGGACGCTAAGATGAAAAACTTTGTTAAAAATTAGTTAGTACATATCCATACTGCAAAATCTGTAGATTACCTATCATAAAAACCTATGCCTTAAAGATATATTTGCTTAAATCATCTTTACCTGTCCAAACTTTGCATTGTTGTTTTTGATGTTCTATCAAGTGGAAAGAATTAAAATTAAAAAAAAAGTTTTGAAGTATTAAAATAACAAACAACTTATTTCTTTTGAATTTTATCATAGTTTAATAATGCGTAGACCAGCTCTTCAAGTAATTTAATGCTTCAAATATGCAATTAGAAATTATGAAAAATCCCCCCCAAAAAAAGAAATTAACAATGTCTCTGAACCTATATCCTTTATCAATTTCTCGGCAAAATCCCATTTGCAGTGTTTTCCATTCTTTAATTTTTTGCCTCTTTTTATTCCCCTTTCTATTTCTGTCTCACTTTTTCCTCGCTGTAATTTAAACGGTGAGCCACCAGATGTGTGTCTCATGCTTGAAGAGTCGAGGATCTGCATTATTTAGCATATTAACATTCACAGAATTTCAAAAAGGGGTTCCTGCTTTGCCTGGAGGTTGTAATTAAGTAAACCTTAGCTTGATACGTGTAAAAATCTCACTCTGTGAAACTTTTGCCCCCCTCATGAAACCAATCACATCTATATAATGCATATGGAAAACTCGGGGAAGATATCATTTCTTCTCTTGCCACAGGATTAAACATATCAGTAATAATGACTTAAACATAAAATATCTTTCTGACAGCTAAAATGTAGTACATGTGAATGGTAAAAAGAGGCATTTTTTTAGTTTGAAGGCACTGAAAAGTCACATATTACAGAAGTATATATATATATATATATACACATTTATTTTTAGTGTTATGTTTTTATGCTTTGTTTATATTATAATACTATATTTTAACATCTCCTGTAGTAGATGGCATAAACATACCTTAATGTCAAGGAATTTTGAAACATTTTAAAGAGCCATAAAACAGGTTAAAAAAACTAAAAAAGGACAACACATTGAGAAAATAATGGAATCGAATTAGACACACAGTGTCATTAATCCTTAATGTGCAACGTGCAAAATGTGATCCTGTGTTTCATAACGCTCGGCGATCTCTGTTGGATTAATTTATACTTCGTTACAGTCAGCAAAGTCTCCGTGCGTGTGCAGATAACCTGAGGAAGAGTGATGCAACCTGCCGCCACCTTTCATTTGCATGAGCGCACGCGAACACACACACACACACACACGCACACAGGGATCACAGCCGCCATTAGCAGCATCAACAACCATGTGCGTACTCTGCAGACTCAGACCCCCTGCACCCCAAGGATTCGAACGGCGTCTAAAGCCATGCAGCCAAACGCGCACGCTCATTACACTGTGGCCCCGCTTGCTAATGGTCAGATGCTGTGGAACCGAAGCCAGTGCGGAGGCAGCATCGACTGCCTTGACAGCTAAGGGCTACGTCCGTGAACTCGGAGCACCGGAGCTGCCACAACTCCAGCCTCTCTGGGCACCCAAGGCCAACAACAAACTCCTTGTTCTTCCCCCAGTGCTCTGAGCTATGTTAAGGCTGGTACACATCATGCTCGTCCATTACACGCACACACACACATTGCGCCGATGCACCCACACACCAAAAAAGGCAAAGACATCAATGTAGACACTTGCATATATGCACAAGCATTTTCGAGGGTAGAAATATACGAGTGCACAGCATACAAACAAAGTCAGGTTGAGGGAAGTAAAAGCCTGAAGGCTGCACCACTGTGGAGACCCCTTTACTGTGTTTACGGTGAGATGGAACCGGAGTCAGATACCAGTCATTTGCTCACCTAGGTCCATAATTTTATATGATGACTGGCCAAGATTTGCTGGAGAAACAAAGGTTATCAACTCACAGATTACCCCGGAGTCCCTGGCAGGATCTCGTGCTAAAGTTTGCCGTATAGAGCTGCAAGGGTTGGGTGTTGCTTTAAGCAAGAACGCGTTTATTTTCAATCTACTGGAATTTAATTACAGTGGCAGACACTAACTGAACACTTGAATTCGTATTTACGCCCTTCAACGTTTTCATAATGTTGCCACATCACAACAACAACCACAAAAAAAAACCTAAGAGGACGCTCTCAAAGCAAAGGCATTGTGAAATATGATTTATCACTTGTGGAAACTTTACACAAAAATGTTCTGAAAAGTGTGGTGTGCATTTATGTTCAAGCTCTGTTGCTCAATGGTTTTGCAGAAGTATATTCTTTTAGTTTATGTTTGTGAATCAGAAGGGTAATGATACATGGTTTCCAACAATGTTTTTGCAAATAAAAATCCACAAATAGCTCTGTACATTTATACTTAGCCCCTCCAAGTCAATATTTTGAAGCCATTTTGCCGCAATTTTATTTATATGTATACCTGCGTATAGTAAAATCAGCTTTGCAAATCAAAAGGGTTTTGTCCATATTTCCTTGCAAAGTATCTCAGCTACAGTCAGGGTGGATTGAGAGTGACTGCGGAAGAAAAGCAGCACACCTACTGTATCTCTGTGATGAGGGGCTTGTGGGTGATGCGATATGATAGAAAAAAATAAACATTTTACTCATCCGATCAGGGAATCTTTTCCACATGTTTGCCAGGTTCCTTGAGGGCTTTTGGCAAACTTTGAACTGCATTTATTAGGGATTTCTTTCTCTGGTGGCTATCATTCCACCACTTTCCCATTGTTCTATAACCTAAACCCACTTGAAATGTCTTTAGAACTTCATTTCTGATCTGTTTGGTGTGTCCGTGGATTTTCAAGAAGTTCATTGTTCAACAACAGCGCCTAATAAACCCCCACAGAACAGCTGTAGTTACATACAGGGGGAGAACCAGCTGGAAGTACAATGAACAATTTAATTGAAAGTTAGAGAGGACTCCACTAGTTTGGTGGCTTCAGTCAGTATGGACTGAACTTTATTGGTTGTATGCAAGCAAACGGGTGCTTGAAATTAAATCCACGCCACAATCTACAGATGTTGGTATATTTAAAAACAGCTAAATTAACAACTTTAAATGAACAATTGTTCAATTTATTATTAAATAAAAACAGTTGAGGGTGTGGCTGCAATTAGAAAAAAATTTCAAGAAAAAAGCTTTAGGGGTAGCATTTATCTTATTTTCCGTGAAAGGTTTTCCAGTTTTCTTTGCATACAGCACAAAAGGTTTTGAAATGTGATAATCATATTAAAGGATTCCAAGAATAGCCTTAAAATCTTTTTTTTCCCCTTCTTCTTTTTAAAAACTAAACTTGCTGAGGGCATATAGAGAATAACGGATCGACACGACAATATGATGATTTGAAAGTCTGATAACTGGGAGTAAAGGGGAGAGAACCCTGAAATGGGAATGCTCCAAACGAGACTGTAGATGAAGGGAGACCCTGATATCATCTTGAGTGATGAGGGGTTTGGATGTTAAGATAAATTTATGGAAAAAGCAACAAAGCGTCATCGGCATCCTCATAATGATCCACTACAGGCGTCGTGAAATGAGACACTGATCTAATTTGTCACTTGGGCTCAAACAAACCTAGTGTAACTGGATCATTCTGTTAATGTGAAAGGTCACTTAACCCAGTGTGCCTCTAGCGCATCAGCAAAATACTAAATACACTTCATTATGCTCTGGCAAGTCATCTGAGGTAAATCAGATTATGATCATGGAATTACAAGTTCTCCTGCAACACGAAATGATGAGTTCACATCCAACAACGTCTGCGGAAACGCGCCGACTCTCTGATCACAACTTGTCAGTGGTATTATCCTAGATTGGGATGTCAGGTTTGGTTCTGTTGATACATGACAAGTGTCAAGATTCTCTTTTCTTTTCTGTTTTTTAATGAAAAGATTAATTAACTTAAGGCCTCAGGATCGCAAACTTAATGCCTCACTGTCGAGCCTTTGTGCGTTATGACGTTATAAATGACAAGAGGTCTCTATGTACTTGTCCCGACTCTGAGACAAATGGGTATTAAGGAAAATCCCGGTATTACATGCACCGAGAAAGTGATCCCACCACAGCACACATCAGCGTCAGAAACGGGGAAGCATGAAATAGAAAGAAAACGTCTGAACCCCCTCAGCCCCCCACACTCCCTGACTTGACTGAGAACTGGAGAAGCTGGGGATAATTCGTTTTTCTTTTCCCTGACTGAATTGGATTTCCATTTTTGGCTAGGTTAAAGTTGTCCATCCAATCGCCCTGCTCAGCCTTGACATATCGCCCCATCTGAACGCCATAATTCACTCCAGAGGTAATGCAACCTGAACTGATCTGTATGCAAATGAGGCCCAAACGTCAGATTGGCTTAGGGAGCGGCGCAGATGAGGTGTTGTGCGGGACACCTTTTGATCCATTATTTCACTCGCCGGATCGGGTTCACTTCTCCGGCAACCTCTTCACCTGACTGCGAGGAGGTGTGTGTATGTGTGTGTGTGTGTGTGTGTGTAGGTGTGTGTGTGTGTGTGTGTGTGTGTGTGTGTGTGTGTGTGTGTGTGTGTGTGTGTGTGTGTGTGTGTGTGTGTGTTTTCATGCGTGCCCGTGCACTCTCTCCTCGGCGAGCAGATCAGCCGAATTTTGCCTTATGTGGCCGAACATAAATCCCCGCATAGTAAGAGCGTCTCTCGCTCTCCTTTTCTCCCTCTTTGGAAATGCAGTCGGTTCGTTGGGGACACTTCCCTTGTGGGTGTTAGGATCTCTGTGGGGGGTCACAGGTCAGCTAGCGGAGGAAGCGACAAGCTGTGAAATGTAAAAGACCAATTTCTTCCACATGTTTCAGTGCTGGGAGAACACTGCCAAGCTGTCAGCCGGCATCACGTTTAAAATGGGCCAGGGTGCTACCCAGCAGACCTGTCACAACTCATTTGTAATTAAAAAGCCTGTGTGATGTTTAAAGCAGAGCACCCCAGAAACTTTTGAGAACTGTTAAATAAAGATGAGCTGTACATGCACAAAGAAAGAAAGAAAGAAAGAAAGAAAGAAAGAAAGAAAGAAAGAAAGAAAGAAAGAAAGAAAGAAAGGAAGAAAAGGAAGGAAGAAGGAGAGAGAGGGAGAAAGACAGAAAGAACAAAAGAAGAAAAAAGGGGAGAAAGAAGGAGAGAAAAAGAGGGAAAAAAAGGATGCCTCCAAGAACTTGCTCAACAAAGAATTTGATAAACTGTGTGAGGGTATTAAATATTACCATTAGATATTAACATTGTTTACGTGATCAAATTTACTTAAACATTTGAATCAGATGTTCTTTCAGTAAAATGTTATTCTCACAATTATTCTGATGTGTCTGCCATATATTTGTTTTGTTATGGATTCAAGAATCATCTTCAGGTAAGTTTTGTGATGTTTGTATTGTTTTCGGTTGCAGAGGTTTTTCTTGTTGGAGCAATAATTTTAGTTTCAATCCTCAAGTAAATAATTTAGCAACAGCGCTAAAGCTAAAGTCTGACTTGCTCCAATAAGCTGGACTTATTGTGCCTGAGGGAGTCGCTGCAAATGAACAGCACATCTCAGCTGTGGTTGTTAGGGAAATGTTTTACAAATCACTTCGTTAGAATAGATTTAAACATGTATTATTATTATTATTATTATTATTATTATTATTATTATTATTATTATTATTATTATTATTATTATTATTATTATTATTGTTGTTGTCTGAATTAAATCCCAGTTGTTTTGTTTCTTTTTAACATGGTAGTTTGGATCATGACAGTGAAATGATGTTAAAAAATGTTGGAATTTAAACAAAAAATACATGTATAATGCATGCTGTTCCTTTTTCTTACATGAGAGGACCATAATAATTCAAAATGTATTAGAATGGACACTAATCTATTTGTTGTTTAAGTGTCAAAGTTACATTTGTTATGCTCAAACATATTAACTAAGGTTTGACCAAATAAAATGTTTCTTGGTTAAATTCTGAGTGTCTTCTATCCGTGATAAACAGAAATGAATTTATTTTTTTGCTTTTCTGTGTTGTCGTGTTTAGGGATAAATCCCTTGGCCTCACTGCCGGACTAATTACAGTTATTTAGTGCAAGTTTCCAGCAGCCAGTATTTGGACTTTGTTTCCAAGGCGTTCTGTGTCGGTGCATTAAGGGTTTGTTCACAGGTGAAATCCCCAATGGTATTCGCTGGAATGCTATCACTAACAATCAGTATTGAGCATCCAACCTAAATATTTGCCTAAAAGAAGTGCGCATTGTATCTGTTGGGTATTGTCACGTAAACATACAAGGAAAACATTCATTTGCTTATGCAAACTCCGCTCCCTTTCTTTATTTAACTTTACCCTAAAGCACGTTCACCCCAGCAGAGTCCATGCATGTGAGAACTGCCATTCTTCTTTTCCCCCAGCTCAAGACATTAGAGTGGCATTTTCTCCCCCACTGTGGCATTGTTTGGTGGCGGGGGGCGCCAGGTTTAGCTTTGGACTCCTACCTGGCAGAGACGAAGAAGAGCCAGCGGAATCAGCCGACAGGTGGAGAGGTGAACCGTGTTGAGAGAGCACGACTGCGGACTCTCCCGCTCTGCAGCCGGGGCCGACGTACAGGTGCTGCTGGGACTGGAGAAGAAGGGGATGCGGGCAAATCTGAGACTGGGACGTGGGTCGCTGGGTATGGGTCAGGTCATGGTGATCCTCGGGTTTGGATGAGACTCTAGGGTTGGAGAGGGATCTCGACGGTGCCACAAAGAGCTCTGTCCCTCCGGATGTTCCGAGTGGAATTTTCTTTACCTAAAACGCACACACACACACACACACACACATACACCCACACACACACACACACACACACACACACACACACACACACAAAAAAAAACAAAAAAACACAAAAAAAAAAAAAAAAAAAAAAAAAAAAAAAAAAAAAACCCACCCCCCCCCCCCCCCCCCCCCCCCCAGGTTTCCTCCTCTCTGTTAAACATGCAGAGCTGAGATTCAGAGGAGCAGCTGGCGCCATCTAGCGGCAGACAGCATGAAACACAACAATCAATACCTGCATAACTTGAGTTTTAATATTTAATCCTCCAAACACAAACCTCTGAGTTAGGATTGTATGCAGCTGATCTACCGGAAATGATGCAAAATTCAAAGGAGGAAATAATTTTTTCTTATTATTATTAAATAATTGTTAGTTATTATTTTAATAATAACTAGTTCTTATTTTAATAATGATTAAAATAATAAACAAATATCAGAAATTTATGCCAGACCTTTCGTATTTGTAGTAATTTGGGTTTAGTTTTCCTTCCACTTCTCTGTTTCCCTCTACTTCCTGTTGGTCCTTCACATTAAAATAGGAAGAAAAACATAAAATTTTGCAAAAGCATGAAGAATGATTTTTTTTTTTCAATGGGACTTTGATATTTCTAAAGATCTAAAAATATTATTGGTGAAAATGTAATTCATCTCTTTCATGACAAAACTAAAACACTACAAACTGGTAAAAACAATAAATCATTCGTGCCTCGTTATGATTTTTATCCAAAGAGTCGCCTGTGGCTCCGGAGCTGCAGATCACATCAAATCTTTCCCGTCTGTCATGCTGAGCAAGCATGAGGCGACTGTGGAGAGGAACATTCTGACAGTAAGAAACCAGAACCAGGCTCAGCATTAGCAAAGGATGATGCAAAAAATTAGTAGGAAAAAGTAGCAGAGTGAGAAGCAGCCATCTTGTTCTCCACTGCAGAAGAAATGACATGTAATGACCCAGAAAAGAGCTGAAGGTCCCAGGAAGAGTTCAGGCTCTGTGATCTGATCTGGGTGTGTTTATTTATTCTGAGCCGTCAGTGAAGGCGTCACCAGAACACAAAGGCCCGGAAAACCGGGACCCACATGAGCAAACATGAGGAGACTGGAACCAGAGCAGAATCAGGAATCAGAGCAGAATCAGGAACCAGAGCAGAATCAGGAATCAGAGCAGAATCAGGAATCAGAGCAGAATCAGGAATCAGAGCAGAATCAGGAACCAGAGC
>CAEGAF010181280.1:0-13903 GCA_903067075.1 Micropoecilia bifurca | reverse complement strand
GGGGCAACAAATGTGTTTTTCTGCGTATCGGGTGACAGACGGAGTTAGGCAAACAAAGTCTGGAGCAAAATGCTCATTATGAACCGCTCAACATGTGCAGTAATGTGACAAACATTTTCTCTAAAAAGAAAAAGTTGAACCAATTTAATTGAATTGCTTCTATGGGTAACAAACAATTCAATTAAGTTTATGGATGATAAGTTGGATATATTGAATTGGTTAAACTTAATAAATTAAGTTGGATAAACTTAATTGAATTGCTTGTTACCTATGGAAGCAATTCAATTAAGTTGGTTCAACTTTTTAGTGTAAGTTTTGAGTTAAATGAACACAAAAAGGTAAGTTGTCATAGCAAAAGCAAAAGAATTAAGTTAAATTAACGTAAATAAGTCCATAAGATGAACTTAAGCCCAAAAAACATTTGTTAGAGTGTACACAAAATATAATGTGCTTTTCAGGGAACTTTTATTTTTGAAAGCAGTTCATCACAGAGCTGCCACTCAGGGCAGGAGTTTCCTGTTCAGTTTCGGTTTATTGTTTGTCGTTTCCTCGTCGATTTCGCAGTGACAGATAGAGTTCGTAACAGTTTTTTAAAGACACCATTATTCATTGACAAAGAGAGAATTAATCATGTCATCATTTCAAGTCAAGGTTCTTGTATCCAGACAAAGATAAACGGCGCTGAGGGACTGGAAAAACTTCACGGAGCAGTTATGGTTCAATTTACTCTCATAGTGTTACATCAGCACACAGTGATGAAGGGAATTATGATCATGAATCACAGCATCGCCTCCAACCACTGACTAGAAAACTGTCTTGTGTTTGATGGACTGGCCTTGGAGCCCAGCCAAATTCAGAGGCGCATCAGGCTGCTGACCGAGGAGGAACTTTCTGGTTAAAATTGGCAGATTATTACGCCATGATTTATCTCCACCGGTGCAGCAAAGTGGAAAGGCTAAAACCCGATACACTGGATACACTGGGGAGGGTGAAACCTGATGAACGTACATGGGGGAAAAACGTGTGAAAGGTCACTGCTTATTCCAGAGTATTTATAGCAATTAGTTGAGGGGCGGGATGAGGCTGCTATAGACTGAAGCAGCTCAGATTTTGCTTCAATTTATTTATCGTCTAGATAAGAAATAGCACGTCAAATGTCCACAGCGCAGAAATAAACTAATTTAACTAAGCTGACTGGAAAATTAACTCCTGAACTTTGATTGCCTCCTAAGATCTGAATTAGTTGGGCACTGAAGTTGCAAGACAGCAAGTTTTTAAATTCTCTTAATAGTGATCCACTTTTAGGTCTGCAGCCTATCGGGTGTGGAGTCTTAGGAAGTGAGCCACATTGTATCGTCAATACTTTTTACCTTCATATCTGACTTATGTAACCGGACACTTTTGGCTTTACAGTGAGAAGGTCGCAGGTTATCTGAACTTAAGGGGCCCATGAAGTTATTTATTTAACAACCAAAAGTGGGATCTGCTCATAACCAGCTGAACGTTTAGGAAACTCGAGTTAATAACTCTTAAGGGAACTCAAACAAGCTAAGTCTGTAGAAAACCCAACCTACACGGTAAAATAAAATCCGTAAAAAAAACAGGAAAATGTCCTGGTAATTTTCTGACGGTACATTTTCTGTTTTTTACGGAATTTCCAGCAGAATTTTTTCCGTAATTTAGCCTTTATATGTTAAATTTTAAACATAGAAAACTGTTAAATTACGGGAAAAAAATCCGCTGGAAATTCTGTAAAGAAACAGAAAATGTACCGGCAGAAAATTACCAGGACATTTTCCGTTTTTTTTACGGAAAATGTTTTACTAAAATACTGTTAAATTACGGGAAACTTCTAACGGAAATTCTGTTAAAAAACTGAACATATCCAGGTGAAACGTTACCAGGACATTTTGGGTTTTTTTCTTCCAGAATATCCATCAAAATATTTTCCATAATTTAACAGCTAAGGTCAAATATACCATACCAAATTAGCACATGCAAAGTGATATAAAAATAAAACCATTCGACAAACAATTTACAGATTTTATTTCGCAATTTAAGACCATAAATTGACGTCATCTAGTCTTTATAACTAACCTTTGCTATATTAAGAGTTAAACATATTCTTGACCTTGCTAATGTTTATCTTTTGCACATCACAACTAATTTATTGCATTTTACTATACAAATTTCAAAGTATAAATTAAATGTAAAGCAATCTTGACTAGTCTTTGTAGTCAAACAGTTTTGTTAATTACTATAAGATGGAACATACAAAAAATTGCTTTACAGAAAACATTACCTACCAGAGTGTTTAGAAAACGTAAGTTTGATAATTCATAATATAACTCAAGCTGTACGAAACTTGAGCTAATTCAAATATACGGTGCAAGAACTTATGAACACATGAAGGTTTGAACTGGGGAAAAATGGTTCTGTCCAAGATTTTACAAACTGCAAAATAAAACTTAAAATTTCTTTTTTGTTAGGACTTTCATATTTCACAAGAACTGAAGGGTGGACCTTTAGGAAGTCCTTCCCAACGTGGCATTATGTTGCAACGTTACGTCATTTGCTTCCTCATCACCAGGAAAGAGAAAACATTTCTCAGACAAAAGCAGAACTTTGAATATTTCTGCGTTTCCACATTGAATTACATGTTAGTTGTTGGCTACTAGTCCAGCCTGACGCCGTGTTGTGAACCACAGCTTGTGTTTTCTCAGTGCTGGGACAATAAATGCATCAGGTCTCTCAGAGTCTGGACAGACCTTTGGTCTTTAAGAACCGAAGCTTATAAAGTGTTTGGGAAACAAACTTAATGCTTTCCTCAGTCGTAATCTGTCTTCATTTAGCTGCAAGCTTTGTGTTTCAGTTTTGTTTAGCTGAACAGAATATTGAGTTGAGTAGCTCCCAGCTAGGTCAACAAAAGAAATGTTCAGTTTTATTTTTGCAATAAGTAAGTTAAATATTGTAAAGTAGCAATGAGTAGTAATGAGCTTATTTTAGTTCATGCAGGCTTGGAAAAGGAAAGCGTTTTAGAAGTACCTTCTAGTTAAAAAATGCAAAATACTTGAATGCAACATAACGATAAAAGACTAAAAACATGTAAATAGCGGTAATGTGTGTTTTCTATGCACTGAGGCAGAAACTGAAATATGAACCCGAGTCCCTGAGAGCTCAGAGCAAATAAGCTGCAGTATGTGACACAGAAGCAACTCTGCTGCAGATAAATGACGGCAGGATGAGTCTGGTGTCTTTCACAAATACACAACCATGATGTCACAGCAGGTGGCAGCTATGGCATATAAAACTACATTTATAAACTTAAAGTCTAGAAGTAATTTAATTTCCTGTACTTGCAATAAGAAGAAAACTTTTTCTTGTTTTTGCATCATTAACCCACTTTTCTCCATCTTCTCTAACATTTACAAAATGAGGGATTTTACTGTAACACGTTTGTTTTTTTATTTTGACTCTAAACTCTAAAGTTTGTTACTCGCTGTAGACAGTTTGAGTGTAATAAGTACAAACAATCCACGTTTTCTTTTCTCCCACAACAATCGTAGCAGCTCTTAGCTTGTTTTCATAAGTGAACCCTTTAAACTTGCTTTTCTCACATAAATATTTGAGATGATTCCACTTATTTCGCAACATGCTTTAGAAACGATCAGCATCGTGTATTTTAAACGTCAAACCAGAGCAGGGCATTTAAATTCAAGCATCAACACTGTGACTTAACCACGTCTTTGCCTGTAATTAGGATAAATTATGCCATTATAACAAGTATCTGCATACCTTCAGGGACTGGCTCAGGCATGGTTATTCCTGCGTCTCGTCTTTTCTGCTGGATGACTGAGGGCTTGTGGGGCTTATTCCTTTTATTTCTCCCCTCTCTGTGTTATTCAAAGCTTCCCTGGAACTCAAGTCCCCCCACACCCTTCAGTGAGCAACGAGGTCTGCAGAGACTGATGACGCCCTTGAGGAGTTCAAGACGAGAAGCAGTCAGAGCAGGAGACAATGCGGTGAGGAGGTGGTGAAAAGGGTCTCGCAGATTTACAGAACCAAGGATTTAATGGGCTGAGTAAATCTGTCAGGCTTTAAAATCCTTCAGAAGAACGTAGAAACCCACCAAGAGGAGAGTCAACTTTAACCGCCAGACTAATCTTTCAATTAACTCCCCTTGCGCTGGCATTAAGAGCTGGATCAACAAGTCTTTGCAAATAAATGCAATACTTTAACAGACACGTTGCTCCCTGTGAAAAGGGAGTTACAGATTTAGACGGATGAGCACAAAAATCCACCAAACAGATGAATAAAAACCCAACAGGCTCCAGTTTCTGGGACTTTTTCTCGCTTGGATATGTGAGAAAAGTAGGAGCTTTGATGCCTTTTATCATTTTGCATTCGAAATGTTCGCATACATCATGTAACAGAAGAAGATAAATCCATCTGACGACCTTAACATTTTCATATGCAACATTTTCAGGGGACAGTAAAAAGAAAGTCTGACACCAAGTTCGAGCTGGAGGTCATTTACGTTTTCAAACACTTTCCCATCTGGGCTTCGTTTGTTTTTCTACACTTGATGTTGTATTTTTATTATTTCAGATCCTGGTAAAGATCTGTTTATTTATACGTTAAACCCTATTAGTGTGTTGTTTTTAAATTTTCTATGTATTTTCTTAGTGTGTGATTAGTTTTAGCATCGGTTTTAGCTGAGGCTCCCTCTACTGGTGGATCACGGAAATAGCACTTTTACATAATAACACTAGCTAGCACAGATGCTAACAGAAATGTTGTTTGGCTCATTTAATAAGGAAAGAGATAAAAAATAACAATGCTGCCACCAAATTTCCAGTCATTTTGACACAAACGGTTGAAAGTTTTTTATGTGGCTCACTGCCCTGGGCAGCATCTTGTTGGCGGCTCAAGAGCTTGAAGCAAAGTAAAATGCCCTAAAAGGTTTTATGTTGCTCAACATTTAGGGAGTCGCTGCCCCCTGTGTTGTGCAGGTGATTCTGATTCCTGATTAAAAGAGGAGAAAAGAGAAAAATCTAATGTATTCATAATATTCACATTTGTCTTCATTTTTGCTTTATAGGTTTATGAGAAAACCAGGAAGAAACCAAATGTAAAAAGGTTTAGTCTTTATTAAATTCCCCCTCATTTGTACTTGTTTCAGTCTCTCTTCATCGTTTTAGATAATTAGAAACCACAAAAAAAACTGTTTTTAAATGATAATTCCACTTAACAAGGGTAAAAACAATCAATCTTACTTCTTGTTAAATATAAATCTGTTTCATTTTGTGGTGGTACAGACTAATGAAACCCAGGTTTGTTTCCTGTTCTGTATAAAACCAGTAAGATTTTGGCTACTGGGAGGTTAAGAAGTCCTAAAATGAAATTCACCAAGAAGAAACCTGAACTGTCCACTGCTGCTGGGGGGATTACTGGGTTTCTTTATTCAGACATTTAAAATGTAATTTTGAAAGGCATAAAGTTTGAGATGTATTGCGCTTTAACTGAGGATGTTTGACCTGAATCCATCATTTACTTCAAAATGTAACTGAATGCATCTTGAATTTTTCCTTTCAATTATCAGAATAAGTCAAGTTTGGTGTGGAACGGAGAACCAAAGTGCAGCAAACCGTCAGATGAAATGTTTTAATGAAGAGGTAAAAATGAAACAGAAACTTCCGATGAAGAAAATTCAGAGGGAATCTCTGGAACAGGGAGATTGTTGCATAAGATTAGCAGAGAGAAAGAGAAGAAACCAGTAGATTAATGAAACCAGGAGGCTGAAATAGACGGGAACAGGAAATACACAGGAACCAGACAAACTAATCACAGGTGAATGTTGCACATTTTTATATTTCAATTTGTGTTTCTACAGCTTCCAAAAAAAGAAAACAAACAACCCAAGGACTAATTGCGCTAATGTTTTTTGATGGCTTGACTGTAGTGTCACAAATCAGCAGGGACTGCACCGTTACCTAGCAACCCCAACAAAGCCTAGCCTGTCACCTAGCAACCCAAGCTGAGCTCCTCCATGTTTGGTCAGCTGGTTTTACTGCTGTACAATGGCTGCTGGAAAACACAAGTGTTTTGTTGTTGATTTACCATCCAGAAACCACTTCCTGCTTTCTTGTTGGTTGTACAGGAGGCTACGCTTCCGCTTTTCAAAGATGTACGGTTGTATAATTGTGCATCTGTTGGCAGCCATTTTCAAACATTGAATCGGGGGGCGTGGCCAGCAGCAGCTTATTTAGATTTAAAGTGACAAGACACCTTAGAAAGACACAGGTAGAACTGAGCAGATTAAAATCTCATTATCTAAGAATGATTTTGTGCAAAAATGTAACAAACAGACATTATCTAACTGTTCAAGTAAGTAAAGAATTCCTTTACTTAATTAAATGGCTCAATAAAAATCTTTTAAGCTGAATTTTCCAGCATTGTCGTATGCATCTGAAATTATGCAGAAGAATGTTGTGCCTTCTTTAAGTATCCAAACGAAGATAGATAATATATGCATTGGCAGCTTGTGGCAACAAACTGAACTTTGTGCTTCTGTATCACTTCCCAGATGGCAGAGTGATTCTGAGGTCCTGTGAGACAGAACAGGCATCTGGAGGTCCGTTTTACAGCAGACGTGGTGTGAACAGTCAGCTAGCCAACGCTAGTAACTCTGCACCCTGTAACATCACCTGCAGCAGACGTCCGTCTCCTGTTCCACTGACCTCCCAGTGGGGGGTCCAGGTCTGGTAGTGGGCCTGTCTTAATTAGGCTCCCGGCTCCAGCAACCCCATGATTCACCAGCAATGTGCCTGCATCAGCTGGAGCCGCAGCAGAGACCAGGGTCAAAGTGTGAACCTGAGAATGGCGCAGGAAATGCTGCTGGACCAGGACTATTAGAAGAAGACGGGAAACGGTTTGAACAAAGTTGAGCTGTATGTTATCCAGTCAGATCGGTTATGGCTCCTCGTGCTGAGAAAAGAGGCTCCTTCTGTTTTTTTCATACGTTTAGTGTGTAAGCGGAGTGGATATCGATCGTTCACTGCAGGCTTCTCTCAATAAAGCATAGCTGACTGCACTCATTTGCACAGTGAGGTGGCAACCAGTGAAGCACATTTTATATGTTAAAAATAACCATGATGAAAGTTTTCAGCTCATGCAGCAGCTGCACTGCAAAAACCAAAACTTAACAAACACTTCTGGTCTGTTTTATAGTGCAAATATCTCCAAACAAGTTAAGTCTTGTTTTAGGCCAGTATTTCCACAGGCAGATTATTTCACTTATGGGGAAAAATGATTGTCATGAAATTAAAATCTATATTATTAATGAATTAGTGGCTTTAAACAAACTCTTGTAAATTCATGAAAAGCTACTTGTAAGTTAGCTTTGTCATATTCCAAGTGTAATACATTGTAAAACATTTGAAGGTGGTTTAACTTGAAAATGAAAAGTTCACCTGCTGCAATTTAAGTCAACAAGAAAATTATGCTGGTTTTAATTCAGAAATTAAAGTTCATGAGACAAGTTGTCTCAACACAGTGTAACATATTTTCACTAGAAACTAAACAAAAAAGTTTCCAGTGCAAAATATTTATAATAGTTTAAGATTTTGTGGTTTTGCAGTGTAGGAATGTATAAAAGCTTTAGAATTTGTACTTCAATTAATCAATCAATCAAATTTTATTTGCATAGCACATTTCAGCAGCAAGGCAAAGGGCTTCACATAATTAAAATGTGATATTAAATAAACAGTGAGAAAGAGAAAGAGATTTTAATAAAGTATTAACAAGGAAACAGTGAGAAAGAGAAATAAAAAGAAATTAAAAAGTAAAGATAAAAACATTACAAATAAGCAACTCTAAACTGGTGGGTTTTAAGTTGAGACTTAACAGCTCTCAGTGTTTCAGCTGTTTTACAGTTTTCTGGAAGTTTGTTCCAAATTTGTGGTGCATAGAAACTGAAAGCTGCTTCTCCTCGTTTGGTTCTGGTTCTGGGGATGCAGAGCAGAACCAGAACCAGAAGATCTGAGGTCTAGACGGTTGGTACAGCAATAACAGATCTTTAATGTAAAAAGACTTCAGGTAGTGATGACTCTTAAGTTCATGATTATAACCTGTATGTTCAGGAACATGAGGCCTGAGTTTACAACCAGACTCTGCTGCTGCCTGCATCCGGTGCATCTAATGCGTTTAGTCGGTGACGATCCAGAATCCGAGCTTCCATTAATTTCACCTGAATTTCGCTGAGAATTTGCTTTGCATAGCAAGAAATCTGGCTGATGCAGAGAAAAAAGAAGAGGCGCTGCACAGCTGTGAACCAAACAAAGCCAAGCCGCTGTAATGAGCTCACTGCGCCGGAGTCGCTCACCTACAAATGCTTCTCATTAGTACAGCTAAGCTGCCTTCATTTTTCTACCTTTCATTTTAATAAAGCTGCAGAGGTCGACTTGTTTCCGTTACTCAAACTGTTCCTCTGGTTCCTCACTGAAGTTTGCAGAAGCTTTGAGTTTACTCTCATTTAGTTACATTAAAACTACAAACTTTGATGTATTTTTTCAATGTGACCATTTATTAATTTGTGTTGTGAAGTTGAAGGAAAGTGTTTGGCTTTTATTCCTTTGTGCTACAAACTGAAGACGCGTGGGCCAAATCCGGCCCGCCAAAGCTTTTTATGTGGCCGTCTAGATATCTAAATGAAACGCTAAATGATGGAGTTTTTATCTGTTTACTGCCAAATTATATCAATCAGTCGCTCGGGTTTCTTGAGAATTGTCGTGTAAATTCATGAAAATCAACAAATCCCCACCTTTTTGCATTAATTGGGAGTCGATTATAGATTTTTCTCAAAATCTTTCTTACTTGTACTAAATAGCTGCCTGAGCTTTAATTAATGTCAGGTTCATCAGCTGGGAGGATGTTGTGACTTTTTTTTACACTTACATGTCATTCAGTATATTTTGCATGATAAGTGACTGATTTACAATTATATGTTAAGCATAATTTACATGATGATGATTATTATTAATTGTATTAAACATGATTGAATATAATTACAAAGATGAAGTGAAATATATTTAAGTGCAAGACATGATTTATTTGAATAGAGGAAGTCTTTTATTTTGAAGAATGCTTAACAGGATCTGGTTCTGTGTTGTCACCATCTTACTTTTGTTGATTGTGGTTGCTATGGTTACAAACAGCTGTCGCCATTTTTTCTCTCCAATAAAAACTGAACAAAAAGGTTCAGTAAAAAACATACGAGCCTCCATCTTGTTTGAACATAATATACACAGTGAGCAAAGAAAGGTCATGTTTATTGTTGTAACTAAGAGCAAATATTGCAACTATTTCCAAATTAGTACAGCAAACACTATGATTATTATTACAAAGAATCACAAACTCCTAGAGGGACTGAAAAGATGTTCAATAATAGTACATTTTTAGAATTAGTTGATATTTTTAATAGATCGTGATCAGGTTTTACCAATACATTCCGGCACAACCGGCCCTTTAAGAGCATCATTTATGACAAAAATGAGTTTGACACCCGCATCTTTTATATAAAGTCTGACAAAACAAATACTTAGACTGACTGCTTATCAAGCTTGAAGAAGATCTGTTTGTAATGTCTGCCATGAGACAGTCTGACTGTGTTGTCTCAGATTTTTGGTGTAATAAATTTGAAAGGTTTACCAGCCGCTCCAAACTCGGCGCGACAATCTGATAAGGGAATTGAATTGGAGGGGGGGGAGAATAAATATCTGGGGACTTTCAGAGAGAGAAAACGTCAAAGCCACTCACAGATACGCTTTGTTATTTGCTTTTTGCGACAGAAAATGAAAGCTTTGGATTCCAGCTAACAAAATGAGCTTGTTGGACAGATTTCCCTGCCCTTGCTGCAGGAGTCCGTGAGTGGACCTCTGACCAAAGCTGGTCTTTATGGTAAACCTTCTGACCTGCAGAGAACATGAGGCTCTCTGGCTGCTCTTTTCATCCAGAGGGATTCAGAGCCACCAGAATGTTGTTCTGCTCTTTTGTAATCAGATGGATAAACTTACACCCAACAGCTTGGTGTTACGCAACTGATCAATGAGCTGAACATGAATGACCAGCTGGCATCAGGGCTCGCTGAGTTTTCCTCTTTTGATACTTTTCTTGTATTATTTTATGAATGTTATACACAATAAAAATAAATCTTGGTCAAAAAGACATGAAATCAGTCAATATCTGTTTTCTTAAGCAACTTTGACCATATTTTGCTTTTATTGAATGGTCTAACGGCGCCATCTTGTGGTTATATTAAATCCTGAGCTTTTATTTCCTATATGTTGTAGGACATTTTATCTAATTTAGCTTCAGCTAAATTAAATAAAAACAACAAATAGACAGTAAAAACATGAAGCTAAATTTTATCTAATTAGATAAAATTTGTTTTTTTAGAATTAAACAACATAAAAATGATTATTTATTAACACACTGTGACTCTGCTGCTGCTAAGCAACAGACTGTAACATCCATGGGAAAGAAAAACTCTAAACAGGATCTAACACAAAGTTTGACGACTTTTAAAGTCCATAACAGTCTTATATGTACATATCTATAAGTACATATTACGCATATTTTATTGCGTAAAATCAGATTTTACGCAATAAAATCTGATTTTATTGCGTAAAACACACTGGAGGTTAATAGTTTTCTTATTATGACCGCTTCCTGTTGTTCAGCCTTCCTACACCAGAGGGCAGTAGAGATAAAAGCTTTTGTCACCAGCTCCTTATTACACCTGAATAAATCTGCGCTATTATTCCTTTAGTTTAATTATAGATGTATTTTAAATAACTGTACATTATGTGTGTTTTATTTAATACGTTTTAGAGCAGTTTTTCAAAGATTTACTGTTTATTTGTTGTTTTTAAATACATTTTACATTAATAACATAATTTAATTGAATATGTTATCAATGTTTAGAATTTAAAATGATAATAAATAATTGAATCCAGGATCTTTAATTTAATATTTAATATTTAAAAAAAATATATTAAAAAGATTTTTAATGAACAAAGTGTCTTAAGGTTTTTTTTTGTTCGTTTCAAAGATCAATAAAATATCTTAAACTATCTTTTAACACATTCTGTTTTCCCTGATCAGAACACGAAGCAGAAAAAGCCTTTAGGATTTAACAAAATACTCTAAAATGTTTTTTTTCTTCTGCACATTTCTGAGTTTGTGGATGTTTATCGAATGAAGAGGAATCTGAAGTGGAGATATCAAAGTGTTCCCATAGTTTACAGTATTTCCTGCTCTGCTCTGTTTATTTGCACGCATCTTGTCCAACTTGCTATCAAGATCTTCTTCTCTGTCACCAGCCTGATCCTGTGGATCTGCTTCATGCTGCCAACATGGAGGGTGAAGAATGAAAGATCCAGAGCAGCTGAGTGTGATGCAGCCTCAACGTGTCGCATGGCAATGATGAATCGCTGCAAACCTAAACCTCTAAATCACAGATCAGGATGTCCCAGGAAAAATGTCCACTTCTAAATAAAGTGTCCTCTTTATGTCTTTGAATGGATTTAGTAATAAGTTTTCTGTGTTTTTTTCCATCCTCCTGCTCGTTTATAGGAAGATCCCGCCTGAATGTTTCAGTTTCCAGAAGATCTGAAGCGTCGTCTGCGATCAGCTGCTGTCATCCATTTAAAGATGAATCTACTGGATGAAGGAATAAAATGACTCTCTAAAACTAAAAACTGTTGGTTCATTTCATACGATCGGACCTAAATAACAGACGTTGAGTTTCTACAATGTAAAACAATAAATCTCATATTTTTGGTCTAGTTTCCAGCTGTAGTAACTGAAGCTGTGCGTTGACTTTAGATGGATTCTTTTTAGGTCACCAGATAATAATTTTAACTTCAGTTTTGTTTGTTTCTTCATCTGGAGAACATTAAATGGAAACATAAATACACTGTAAAACATTTGAGCTGCATTTAGTTGTGTCTACTGTCTTTCTGCTCTTTAAGTCAAATAAATTTGGTGAGTTTTAGATTTTGAACCTAAATGTGTGAATTTGTGAAAGATAAACTTACAGCAGTAAGTTTTGTTAACTTTTTATTAAGAGTTGAATAAACTAGAGTTTTTAGGTTTACACTTAAAAAAACTGAAAGAAGAAAAAGACACGAGTGGGAACTATTTCCCAGAATGCTTAGCAGCGCGTTTGTGTCTCCTAAGATGGAAGTGTGTTACATTGATCTGACTCTTGTCCTGATCACACTAAATGTTTCTGAGCTGAATTCATTCAGATGTTTAATAAAATTCATCATCAGATCAGAAATTTGGTTTATGCGATTTGAATTAAATTATTTTAAAGTAAAATAAGTCGTTATTTTAACTTGATATTGTGAGTAAAATAACAGAGAAATGTGGCTCTTTAACTGGGTGAGGACAGTTTGTTTTTCTTGCATATTGTGAAATAATTATTTGGTTTAAATTAAAAATTCATAATTCAAGATTGATAAACTTAAAAAACAATGTTTAGACAATGTGTCTCTTGTCGTTAAATCAACTTCATGAATTTTAATTTCTGAGTTAAAACCAAAACTATTTTCTTGTTGACTTAAATGTCATTTTCCAGGCAGCAGGTTGACTTTCATTTTCACGTTAAACCTTCTAATGTTTTACAGTGCATCTCACAGAACACTTCCTGTTTACACTTTGGAAACACAAGTTGTTTTTTTAAATTTTAGTCATGTGCAAAGCTGCAATTTGAATTAAATTATTCTACAGTAAAATAAGTTATTTTAACTTGATATTGTGAGTAAAATAACAGAGAAATGTGGCTGTTTAACTGGGTGAGGACAGTTTTTTTTATTGTATGTGGTGAAATAATTATTTGGTTTAAATTGCAGCATTAAGGTAAAACTCACAATTCAAGATTAATGAACTTAAAAAACAATGTTTAGACAACTTGTCTCTTGTTAAATCAACTTCATGAACATTAATTTCTGAGTTAAAACCAAAACTATGTTCTTGTTTAAATAAATTGCATTTCCAAGGCAGCAGGTGGACTTTCATTTTCACGTTAAACCTTCTAATGTTTTACAGTGTATGCACTTTTTTAATATTTTCAAGCAGTAAAGTGGCACAGTGAGGTTCTTCTTTTCTTCCAGTTACGTCACTGGTACCACTTCAGTGTTGTTACGTTCTAGAAACATAATGACAAAAATCTTACGTCTTACTAAGCGGACAAAGTAAAGTCAACTTGTGGCTTCGCCTGCCAGTCTGTCATCACTTCAGGCTCCCTGATGAGATATGAATGGGTGAAAATGAACCCCTCACACGCAGACCCCGTCCCCATCGCTGCTCCTTACAGTCCGGCTCCTAGAAACCGGGTCCGATACTGTAACGTGTCTGGTATGTTCTGCTCGGTGTTTCTGCTGCAGGAACATTAGAAGGACGCAGCAGCATGACATGAGGTTGGGCTGAGGGCCAACAACAGTAAACACCTCCGACACCCGGCCTGCAGAGCGGAGCTCAGAGCCGGTTTATGGGCCGACGAAGGCCTTTTATTTCACCGCGCTGCATGATCCGAGGACTCTGGTATGACAAACCGATGTTGTGAGAAAGCAGGTATTTATATCGGGAACAAGGGAACCTACAATCAACAAACAAAGTGTGTAGTAGGGCTGTAGTGATACAATAATCTCACGTTACGATACACGATATTCTGCCCACGATACGATATATATATATATATATATATATATTGCGATATTCAGCAAACGATACAATTCAATACACTTTTGCAATTTTCTGAAAGATTTTAGAGGGACAGAGTGATTTTGGTGACATTTTGTGACTGTTATAAAGTTGGACTGAATTAATTTAACTGAAA
>CAEGAF010181262.1:0-41044 GCA_903067075.1 Micropoecilia bifurca | reverse complement strand
GGATGATCGAGCTTCTCACCCTATCTCTAAGGGAGAGCCCAGCCACCCTGCGGAGGAAACCCATTTCAGTCGCTTGTTACGAATTTAGTTTAAACTATTTTAGCTAAGCTTAGATTATTTAATTTCACATTTGTTATGTTTAGATCATTTGCTTAGCATGATTTATGGTTTATAGCTCATCCTGACTTTTTTATAAATTTTTGCTTACTTTACTTATTTTTCATACACGCTGAACATTATCCCGTGTTTCTAACATACTCAGACTAGTTGAATGTGTCTGAGTTGGAGAGCTCAGTCGGACTGCAGCGGTCCTTCCACCCAGTGGATGATAGGTTAGCTTTTCTCCCTCATTTACTACTCACTGTCTGGGGTCTACTCTTCCTCATGTCTTCTCCTCCCTTGCCTCCCTCCAATATTTTATCTTTATTTTTCTCCTTTCTCCTCTGGATCGCTTGACTACAGACCACCCGTCACCCTTCACATCAAAACAACATTCTCCTCTACTTCTTCCCCCCATTTCTTTGCTGACTTACTCTCCTTTTCTCAGTCTTTTGCTCTTTCTTTTCTTTTTTTCCCCCCTCCTGAACCATCCCTCCTCCCAGGGGATCCCTCTCCCATAGCTGACAGTCACAGACCCTGATGCCCCCTCCCTCCGTTCTGCCTCCCTCTCTCCCCCTCCAACCCATTCCTCTTCCCTGCCTCTCGTTCTGTCGGTTCTGCCTCGGTGCTTTCCTACACCCCCTCCGAGTGTCAGCACCCCTGCTGCAGAGAGAAGGAGACAGAAAGACGGAGTGGGAAGGGGAACAGCATGAAGAGAGTTTCTTGCTTAATGAAGGTATGATATTAGACAGAGTGAACAAAAAGGAGGATAATTTGGCAGAGGAGTGCTGAGATAAAGCAAAGCTGGCAAGTCAAAGTTTCTAGATTATCTCTTTCAACACTTCTAGTCAGCTCATGGAGTTGGCTTTAAAAAGTCACTGGAGAGAAACTTCAGCGGCGACGTTAGCTGTGTGTTTTTGGGCGCACACGTTTTTTTGCGAGTGTACATTTAGTTGCGTCTGTCAGGTGGGGGTCTCAGGATGTGGTCTCCATGGCACCCCTGGGCGCGAACATCCTCTCCCTTGTCATCGCCACGGTGACGGCGATGTGTCAGGTTGTTTAGCAGACGCGAGACGGAGGGTAGAGAGGAGTAGGGAAGAAAGCTCAGGGGTCTCCCTGGTGTAGCTCGGTGTCAAGGTCGCACACACAGACACTGTCAAAAACAAACACACAAACAACGGCACGCACCAGCCCAAACACACACTCAAATATCCTGTCAAAGCCGAGGACAGCACAGTGGGACAGGGCGACAGGGTTAGCCGTCTTTAGACGTGCTGTTCCTACATGTCCACTGAGACTCAGTGTGTACATCAATTCGTGGACATGTGCTTGAGCGTGTGTGTGTGTGTGTGTGTGTGTGTGTGTGTGTGTGAATGACTGGGAATACACAGAGACAACAGCATGCAAACGACATTGTTTTGGGCCTTGTCTTTCCATAGTTCTACAGCAGTATCTTTAACACGACCATCGCTGTTGGTGTGAGTGTCAAGAAAAGAGAGAAGAAGAACAGCGTTCCAGGATTGAAACACAAAAGTGCAGTGGAAGGTGGAGTGGAAGGGAATGAATGAATTAGTCGTGGGTCACTGGTGATTCTCATTAAAAACAAATTACTAATGTTGAGGAGGGACAGCTGTGCTACTGTGGCTGCTTTCTAATGATACACAGAGAAAAACACACACATATAGAGCCTCCAACACACAGTTTACACAGGTATACGAACACAAATGCCACCCTCTGGGACCACTGTCAGCCACGGCAGACAGAAAAGGAAGAGGAAGTGGCATGTATGCTCTTCCAACACACACACACACACAACCTACACAATGCATACACTTTAGAAACTCAACTCATGTTTATGGATCTGCTGCAAGAATCACTTTAAAGGAAGTCAGATGCTATATTTGAGTTTGTTTTAGTTGGGAACTTAAAACATATAACATGCAACCAGGTAAAGGATCACATAGCGGCTTGTTATAGCGTCATGCTTTTGGACTAAGTACATCCCCAACAAGACACCAGTACTTCCTGTACAGTAGAAACTCGTTCTGCAAAAGGAGAACTGCAAACCCTGCAAAAACCAAATGTTTTCACACCGGGATAATCCGACAGACTCAGTCAAACTTATTGCACATTCAAAAAATATTGCACATTTGTTTAGCTTCTTGCACCTTTTAAAGCATCATATGATTGCAACAACTGCAAAATATCAGAAAAAACCTGCCAGTATGAGCTGCATGCAAGGCAGCAAACTATCCAGCATGTTACTCTATGTTTACAGAAAAAGACTGCTAGGAAAGAGAGAATTTGACATCTTGATGTAGCCACATAGATGAAAAGAAAAGTATTCAGATCACACTCTTGCTGGATTGGCTGTTTGCTTAATAACAATAAGCAAATGGCAGCAAGATTCAAGAAAACTGATTATGTCTCAGAGTTCAGAGTGCATTTGTTTGGTCTGCACCATCTGTCCCTTAAGCTCCCTAAATGTTGTGAACCATCTAAAGAAATAAAATTAGGTCAATTTCAAGACAACTGTGCAGCTGTGGTGTGAAAGCGTGCTACGGCTCAAAAGCAATGTCTGAAAAATTCAGCCGGCCTCCAAACTGAACACCAGTTACATTTGACAACAAGGTCCCACCTCAAAATCCACCATGCCAGATGCTGTTAGTTATTGTTTAATAGATGGAGCTCTTCTTATTCTTCAGAATAAGTCCATCGGTAATCTGGGTGGGCTTTGTTCGTTTTTAAGATAATAATTTATTTTTTTCCACATCTGTATTTGTGCCTTGAGTTACCTTACATGGAAGCTTTCCCTGCAAATGTTCCTGCAGATTTAAATCCTAGTCCTCTGTCCTGAGCATTAGGTCGACTCGTCATTCTAAATTGTCCTTGTTGTCAGTGTGTGCACTCATGGGTGGGCAGGTGACCCATTCAGGGTGTAAAGTGCTTCTTGGTAGCCTTATTGACTGCAGCACGATATGTACCTGACCCCATGTAAGTGGATATAGAGGATAGATGGATGTTTATGGTAAAACATCGACTTCAGGTTTGACCTTTGGCAAGTTTAGGGTTTTGTCAGTGCATTAGTAATCTTTGGCCCAATCCAGAAAGAAAAACTGTACTATGCTGTGTTTGTTATTCAGTGTCATCCTGTTAGATTCTCTTACCCTGTCATCACCTCTAACCTGTAGATGCTCCTCAGTAAATGGACATTTTATTTCCCTGACCTTTTTTTGCCATGTGGTAACTTTTGGGGTGAATTTGTGGACTCTAGGTAAAACAGGTTATATTTTTTGCATGTTTGTGTGCACACCCACCTGGTACCATGCCAGTGAGAGAGGGAGTGGAGTAGCTGCCCTGTCCAGTTGGGGGCACATGAGGAGGGTAGCCCGGCAGAGTTGTGCTGGCCAGATCTCGACCTGTTAAGACACAGAAAAATATCCTCTTATCAGTATCTTACTCCTCTCTCTGTGTCTTGCAGTCACCAATATGCCATTGTTATCATTCTAATCTCTCTACCAGTTAATTGTGTGCAGAGATCTACAAATTTCTATTAATCTAAAACTCACAAGACTCAAAAATATCTATAGTAGCATTGGGATGTTGCTCTTTCAGCGGCTCATTCAAGATGTGTCTCTTCCGTTTGCTTCTTCCTTCCTCGTTTCCCATCCTCTGGCATCTATTAATTTAGCGACTCTCTATTCTATTGTTTCCTCCACCGCCTCCTCCTTCTGTCAGTAGGTGGATGGGATATATAACTGCATTAGACTACATGACAGTGTGTCGCCCCAAATCATTTCTCTATGTTTGCGTGCCGTAGACATTGGGAGTGTGAGGAGAGGGCACCCTCCATTCATCATCATCACACACACACACCAGCACCCTCCTCCTGCTGTCTGCACATACACATTTATCATCATCACAAGCAGCTCAGATACTAACACCATCAATCCCATTCACTTTCCCTCCACTTAACCAGCACTAACTGAGAGGAAGCAGGAGGAGGAGGAAAAAGAGAAATAAGCAAAAATGGCTGTAAAATCTGTCATAAAGTGAGAATGGTACGAAAAAAGCTATTACAATTAGTGGTTTACATGAAACATCGTCTACACTATTCACAACCTCAATCTTTAGTGGGTTTTTTGGGGAGATTTTGTGCAAAAGACAAAGAAGATGATGACTTGAGACATAACAGAGCTGGAAGGAGAATGGTGCATGGGTGTTCAAAACTTTTAAAAAGCTAACTTAGAAAAGCGTAGAAGTAATTCAGGCTATTTTAGGTAAGAAGCTTTGAACGTCCCATCAAAAAACATTGATCATCAAATTTGCCAAGAGATTCATATTAACTCTGAAAGAGATGCAGAGATCCACAGTTCAGGTGGTAAAATTTGTCTGTAGCACTTGTCGAAAGCACTTGAGTGGCAAGAAAAAAAAGACGCTGAAGCCGAGAAACCAGAAAACCCTTTTTCAGTTTGTTACAAGCCATGGAGGTGGAGACAGTAGACAAGTTGTACAAGAAGATTCTCTGGTCAGCAGAGACCAAGACATATATCTCTGTGATCTGTGTATAAAGTGCTACTGATCACTCTGAACACTCCTCCCTCAAGATGAAAAGTGGTGGTGGCAGCATCATGCTGAGCAGATGATTTTTCTCAGCAGACACAGCAAAGCTGGTCAGAGCTGATGATAGGATGGATGGAGCTAAACACAAGGCAACCAGAGGTTGCAAATGGCTTCTGGGCCACAGTTTCATTTAAAGGAAACACATGTTCATGAATTGGAATGTCTCAGTCAAATCTAGACCTAAATTTTTAAGCAATCCTTAAAAAGTGACATTCACAGACACTTCTGCGTCTAAAACCTTCAAAACGTGTACACGCAAAATTCAAAAGACCTGCTGCCAAACTGCAGCAAAAGCTGATTCTGCTCTCCACCTGAGTATCGACTCTGGATGACTGCATATGAATTCACACCACACTTGGGTTCTTATTAGTAAAGAAAATGGGAATATCATGGATCTCTTTTCTTTCTTCCGATAGATAAGTAAAGTTAACCAATATCACTCAAAACAAGAAGCACTCACCTAATCTTGCCCCCGGTCTTCAGTGATGGTTTATCATGCGTAATCATTTTCTCACAATGTAAAGAACGATCATGAGATATAAATAATCCAATTCTCTTTCTTCCACATTTCTCTCCACTTACGTTAGCCTCCTCAGCTCCTTCTCTGAATGCAATTTCCCCTCGCTCTTTGATTTTCTCCCCTTTTCAGCCTCCCTCTGTCCCTCTAAGCCTCCTCTCTCCTGTCTCGTGTAGTAAAGTTTTTCTTGGTGTTTGACGCGACAGCGAGGCATTAGCGCAGACGGGCTGCTCATCCGCTCAGGGTCAGTGCACAGGGCACGGAGGAGAGGGAGAAGAGGGTGGGAGCGGGGAGAGATGGACTCTCTACAGCCAACTTAGAGGGGGCAGACAGGGCCAGATCCTCAGAGATGTGTGTTTGCGTGTGTGTGCATGTTCTCATGCACTGTATTTGTGCATATGTATGGCAGTTGTATTGATGTATCTGTTCTCCACAGCTTTTCTTTAGAGGTCAACAAACAAGTACAAGTCTCCTCCGCGCTCACTTGCAGCTACAGATGAGCACACGTTTTCTGTCCTACTGGTCTGCCTGTCTCATTCACCGCTTCAAAGAGCCATCAGAACAACCCTGTCAAGCCCACAGGGATCAATGCAAAGTGCAAAGTGTCATGCAAAGTGTCCCCCCGGCCCCTTTTGGCTCTTCCCACCCTGGTGTACTGGCAGACGTTAGGAGTAAAGGAAAGTGCCGTGCGGGATCGCGAAGAAGGGTTGAGCATGTAGATGCTGCTCTCCAGCATGTGTCCAGAGTATCAACGCTTCAAGGATGCAAAAAAACACTGCGTCAAACACACGGACGTCTGGTCCCCTAGAGGGAGCTCTGTTCTGAGGGAAAAGACAGCCGAGGAAATGCATGCATAATATTCAGAAGGTGTGTGCGCATGTGAATATGAATGTGTGTGTTTGCATGCATAAGCAGAAATGGAAATTTTTCATCTCTCTCTCTTTTTCTCACACTCTGTCTTTTTCCCCCTGCTCTGGTGTGTGCAGGTAATATCCCTCTGTGGTTTGAGAGAGAGAGGGAGTAAAAGGAAGAACCTATTCCCAGATATCCCAAATTCCCAGATCAATGATTCCCTTCATTACAGATGGGAGTGTTAAAGGCTTGTCCAAGTGCTCCCTGGTCTGCTCTTAATTAATCGCGCCTCTCCCTGTGCCCCTAAATGGAGAAAGAGCAGGGAGCGAGGTGTTCACTTTTCCTCCACCTTTCCTTAAATCCCTTTCCTCCACTTAATTGACATTCAAAGCACTGAGCTCTTTAAGCAGTGCTTTAAGCACTTAGATTATGCAGTTTAAACTACTGCTAAGAAGGAAGGCATTAGCTCCAGTGTGTTTTTGTTTATAATTATGCCTTTCCTCTATTTCAAAGTTTTAAAATAAGTTTTTGGTTTGTCCTGTGAATTGGATGAATGTGCAGCCAGAGGTTGGATAAGCACTGCTTCCTTTAGAAGAAATAATGTTTTCACTGTTTCACATGTAGTAGGAAAGGGACATGATCTTAGTTTGGAGAATGAGAGGAACGTTCTTGTGAAAGTCAGGAATAAAAGCTGCTTTAAAAAAAATATTAATAAGCAAATAACATTAAAAGGATTTATATTTAAAATATTCTCAGTAGATTCAGAATTTTTTTTTTGCAAATTAGTTTTTAGTTTCCTGAGTTTAAATTAAGTGCTCTTAGCTGTGTTTACTCCTTATACTAAAGTATTCCTACACAGACAGTTTTTCCAAATTTTATGCAAGGTTTCTGCAAAGAGTGGATGATGCTGGATCTGAATCCACTGTGAAGAGCTTCTGGACGTCCTAACAAGCCATTACAAGGAGAGGATATTTTAGTGACAAACCCTTCAGCTAAGAGAGGAACTAAATCACAGAGCAGGTCGATACATGACAATTAGCAGCCTTATCTGACACACGACACAATCTTTATTTACCGTTCTAATCCTTCACTTCGTCGGATGTCCGTTGGCTTCTGAAACTTTGAATTCCTTCAAACTCTCAACTTTAAACAATTTTCCGTTTTGATGTTTATTTATTAAGTAGATACTTGATAACTTTTAGCTTTTTTTTATTAAATACAAAAAAAGCTCTTGTTACAGTCTAACTCTGTCAGTAAGCATCATGCAGTTTATAAGTAGAATTGTTTGTCTTGTAAATTAGTTGATTAACAGTGTTTCATGGGATTTTTCCTCTGAGCTCTGTAATAAACTTCAGGGTTAGACTTACTTTATCTTCTTCTTTATGTGTGCAGTTGTTAAATCTATGGAAATGTGCAGTTTCTGTTTCAGATAAAAGAGTTTGAGTTATGAACACTGAAGGAATTTAAAAATGTTTGTTTTTTTCACCTGGGACTAGCGGGTAGGATTGTGGGCCGGAGACGTTGGATCCTAACTCTGTCCCTGTGCCTGGATTGGCCAAACTGTTCTTCATCTCGTCCAGTCCGCCTGCTAGAGAGGCCATGGCCGAGTAGTCCGATGTCTGGAAGGAAGCAGAAAGGAAAAGGAAAAATAGATTTATTAGACAGCAAATCCAAATCATGATACTCTGTGTTGAAAATAATATCAAAGCACAATTGTGCCCTGTGCGGAGTACAGCTGTGAGCAATCTGTTTATTATGTCCACAGTATATCCTGCATGTTACACCTTCCTCACAGCGATGAGCAAAGCAGCTTTTCCTATGAGCGCACACACACACACACACACACACACACACACACACACACTGATGTACAGAAACACACCTACAGCTGAGAGTTTATTGATCTGTTTACAAAGGCAGGGATTTACTGTACAACCAAGTCCAACAGTCTGTAACCGCAGGATCAGCTCACACTTTCTCTTCATCCCTCTCATCCCAGCGCTCACACGGTACATACACAACAAACATATATTTACACACACACACACACACACACACACACACACACACACACACACACACACACACACACACACACACACACACACTGTGGCTATAAGACAAAGCCTCTTGTCTCCCCAGATACCGACCTAAGAATGGTGATCTTCTCAATACACACACACACTCCCAATACATTACAGGAAGATACAAAACCCAAAACCACACAAGGAGGAAAAGGTTTAAATGACAAAAAAACTGCGCTTGATGTAGCAGTGGAATATTTCCGGGACAAAACTCTCAATTATTTTCAGAAATGGGTGAAAAAGATCTAAAGCTTTTAATTCTAAATGCCAATTATATCATTGCTGCGTTAATAAATCTGTGTATATGCTTCTTGAGCTTTTTCATGTTTTGCCACATTATAATTATCAATTTCAGTGTGTTTTATTATTATTTATGTAATAGTTCACGAAAAAGTGGTGAATGATTGTCATGTTAAAGTAAGAAGAAGAGGAGTTTTCAAGATTTCTTACTAATAAATCTGCGTCTGAATTCAAGCTTTAACTCTTGTTACAGGTTCTCAGTTGGATGGAAGTTTGACTTTGACTGGGCCATTCTAATATTGTTTGATCTAAACCATTGCCTTCTAATTCTAGCTGTGTGTTTGGGGGTCAATTTTGTGCTGGAAAGTGAAGTTCTTCTATACTAACAGTTTTTTAAAACCTCTAATATGTTTTCTTCAAAAAATATCCAGTATTTAGACTCTTCAAGTCAACCTACAAGAATAAACGAAGTACGATGCTGCCTCATCATATCTGCAGGATAGAACTATAATGCCTCATTTCACCTTTTCCTCTGTGTCCTCTACTTGTCTTGTGGAAAGATGAAAGTGAACTTCTTGTTTTTTTCTGGCCACTCTTCCTTAATAACCAAATATGTAGAGTTGACAATCAGTTATTCGTTCTGTCAAACAATTCTCCCATGTAGCATCTGCTTTTCTGCAACTCCTGTAGAGTTACTACAGGCGTTTTGGCACAGGCACAGGTAGATTTTATCTATTAATAAGATGACTCCTAAAGGCAACCGATTTCACCAAAGTCTATCAACAGGATCAAGATGACATATTATGCACATTTATATTTAAATACAATTTTGAAACTGTTTATCAACTTATCGCATGACAGTTCAGCTTAATTCTCTCATCAGCGACGAGACATTCAGCTCTGCAAAGGCTCAGTAATGAGTGGTTCATTTAATTCAGGTGTGTAGGAGCAGGAGTGCATCTAGAAGTTGCAGGACTGGGCTGGAACCGGGCACCGGAGATTTAGCACTACATTGTGTTGGTTTATCAGAGAAAATTATATTAAAGTACAAAGACCTTTATGGTTGTAGCCACAAATGTAGCTGTAAATTTTATAGCAAACCGGAACAAATATAAACTTTGCAAAATTTTATGTCAAATTTTTAATGACGGATCATTCTAAACATATAATTAGAATGGTGACAAACTGTCTTTTTCCAGAGAAACCAGCATGGCAGCTCTTCCCAAAGGCCAGACTGCAGCCTGTCCACTCACCTGTGTTTGACCCCGGCTTTCAGCCATGACCCATCCATCCTCGTCTCTCTGAGAGGTCTGTCATTGTGTGTGAGTATATCTGGGTGGTTCTGGTAATTTAGAGAGATGATGGCGACACTGATGGCTGAGAATATATAGATTAAACACCAGAGACTGTCTGGACAGGAACATTCCTGGCGGGCCGATGACCGGTCTCTCCTAATGGGTTTAGGTGTGAGTGTACGAACATCTGACTCTCTTGAGTATATTTTGTTATAGAATCGTCCATTTTCACATAATAAGGAGAAGACAGTGGTCCTCATTTATCAATCGTACAAACTGTGAAAAATTGGGTTTATGGTCATTTTTCTATCTTTTCTAATTTTGGAATCCATCACTGCGAATCTGAATGTGACGTATGCCGTGAAGTCTGAGACAGTATGAGAAGCTTTAGGTTGCTGCTGAAAGTCAAGCTGCGTCACAGAATTGAATCAGTGAGTGAAACAGGGGCCCAAATCCATGAAACCTTATTTAGGCTTAGATTTTTATTACTTTCCACAAGGTATTTAAATGGTTTCAGAGTTACACCTTAGATACTTAGAAAAGTTCAGAGGCTATAAATCACAAAATGTGGTGGAGAATATCTTCAGTTTCAGGTATGTGAATAATTAATGACAGAGCTGTTGGGTTATTGTTTAATTAAAACCTCCAATAAGAGGAGAAAATATGTCCTATTGATTCAAAATCCTTAATATTTCAAAACCTAACACAAAAACACAAGATTGATGAGCAATATTTGCTTGAATTTGCATCTGCGTACTTGCTGAGAATTCACATCTCATCACTGGATTCTAAAAAAAACGTAACTAAATATACCTGCATAAATTTGGGCATTGCCATCTTGAATCACCACATACATTAGAAAAAAAGGCATGCATGGATGAGGGTTCGGACCTTCCCCCAAACAATGAAATGCATTTTCAACTTTAGATCTTAAAATCTGTCAAACTTCAATTTTTGAAAAAACACCTACAATTGGGCTCTTTTGAATTCACTGACTGATGTGCTGCAGATTCAGATTGAAATATTGACTTTCTTTAAAGAGTTATTTATCTTCTACTACTACTACAACACTACTACTACAACAAGAGAGGATGAAAACTCTAAAGTCGTGTCTTTGCAAACACTTACATTTTAAAAGACTCCAGGTGAAACAATGAAATTATGAGCGTACCTATAACATGACAGAAAACAGAATAATGGGAAGGTCATTTTTAGACAGCAGTGACTGATTTCAAGATTTTTGGGAGAGTAGATGGTGTTTTTTATGTAGTGTTATCAGAAGCCATAAAAATAATTTAGTCTTCCACACGAGGTCATCATGTAATCTAGAACTACATTTTGAATAATGAGCTCTTTTAGTGGGGGACAATGGAAACATTTAGTAATCCTGCTTTTCAAGCGCACTGAAGGAGAGATGACTGCTGTATATGACAGAGAAAGTCTAAAGCAGCGTCGAAGTTTATGCAAAATATTATGTTTGATGCTTGCTTCTATTTGCTGCTATGTAGTGTGATGAGATGATGTGGACTTTTAGAGGGAGACAGGCTCTAACTAAGAACTGCAAAAAATCTAATAGGAAATGAAGTTATTATTATTGAAAGGTGTCCTTTTTAGCAATATTTTGTTTGTAAATTCCATCCATGAGGTCACCACACTATAAATAAATATGGATGTTCCATATTGTTTCCAGGTGATGGCTGGATCACCATTTGACTATCTGTCGTAATTGGCTAAAAAACACTACGTTTCAGAAATCATACATCAAAACTGTCCTTGGATCAATCCCGCACCCTAGTCCAGTTTTCTAGTCCAGTTTTGAGAAAGAAAACACTGAATAATTCTTAAATTAACCCACATTTTGTCCAAAATTATTGACCAACTAGATTGCCTCTTATATGTCAACATCAGAATATAGAGCACATCAGTAAGAAACGTCAGCACCGCTCCTGCTGTTCCCTGAGTTAAGCTCGGAGCAAAACTCGCTACACACTTAACAATTATTTATCAAATATTTTACTTTGACTCATCAAATGTCTTCCATTCCTCTTTCCCACGTGTGTGAGTGTGTGTGTGTGTGTGTGAGGGGTGGTGATAAGGTGAGAGTGTCGCACTGACCCTTTTAATACGTCTGCATCTGTGTGTAAGTGTAGGCGTTTGTTTGTGCTCACTGACCTCTTAAACACCCTGTGCTCGTCAACACACAACACAACCACTGGACTGTGACCTGCCCAATAAGAGCTTACCCTGTACACTTACACACCTCTCTCTTTCTGGTCCTTTTTACACTTCCGCCACATTTTTAAGCCCCTCCCCCCCTTTTTTTTCCCTGTCAGAAAGAGGACCTGCAGTTTTTTTTTCCTAAACCAATCAAAGATGCTATCCCTGCATACCCCCCACGCACCAACACAACCAAATCTTGGCTGCTAGGTCTCATTATAATAGCATCTAATGTGTCCATGTAGCCATGTGTAGAGCCAGCCAGCAGCACCAGCCGAGAAGAAAGGGTCTGCTGTGGTAATTGGTCATGATGAAGTTTGGCCAGTGGGGTGACAGGCCCGCTAAGCAAGATGGATCATTCTCATTCGCACCCGTAAATGTTGTCAATTCCACCGCTCATACAGCGCCATCAGCTCTCATCAAAGGAAAAGGGACGCAGCTGCGGGGGGCCGAGGAGGGGGCTAAACTTGGGGGGGGTTGGTAATGCTGATGGGGAGGAGTTGGACAACCAGGCAGGTTGAAGGGGAGGATGGCAGGAAAATGTGAACCTGGTTCAACAATTATAGGTGATCACATATGAGGTTTTGTAGGAAAATTTACACGCAAGAATCTTTCTTTATTCTTGTTCATACTTTATAGTCAAAATTGCAGAGTTTGGAAATGGATGCTGGATAGAATGGTACCATGAAAAAGTAAAACGCACTAAAAATAGTGATTTAAAAAAGTGTTTTTTATTGCTTTAAACATGAAAAAATAAAGTGCATTTTGTGAAACATCGGATCCAATTGATAATTATTATTAGCTGTATTAAAATAAGACCACATCCGATCAGCTGCTGTTGGTGCTGCTTCTGCTGTTCTACATGCCTGGGTAAGTTAGTTTTCATCAGTCCAGATACTGGCCTCTGCATAGTTTAGAATGAGATGGAGCTGTGCTGTTATCAGCTAATTTCTGCTACATTTAAGAACCACTTTGGTGTATTTTGTATCAGCACCAAATATTATGATATGCCCAAAAACTTTGCTGTTGCTCAGAAGGCAATCAGTCTGTTCATGCGACATGTAGTATGTAGTAACTATGGCCCTCAGAAATCAGATCTTTTACAGACATAAGGAGTCATCATGACTTTAAAGGAGTAAGCTTTAATTATCCACATAAGTTTCCTACAACTGTAAAATCTATCAGACTGAAGGTGTTTGAAGGTCTGCGAACGCGTGTCAAACATTTGTTAAATTTAAATGAGGTTACGCAATTAGTTTAAAACTTTATACTCTTTTGAAATGATTAATGATGAATTAATTTATTCATTCTTAATAGAGAACATTTTTGGAATAAGTTCTCTAGTTTGATTCTTAAAATGCTATGCAGTATGCTTGAATTAGACTGATGCTGCTTTTATTTTTTAGAGATTTGGAAATGAAAGACAAATGTTTCAATGTCCTTCTAAATCTGGGTTGCTCAGAAGGCAACCCAGATTTATTTGAATTTATTTAGAAATAAAACCAGGCATATATTTGTTAACCCTCGAAATCCAGTATTTATTAGGTTTAAAATTACATGTTTTGGTTTGTAAGTTTAGTTCTGTAAGATGACAGCTTAATTATTATACACTGTAGAGGTATTATTTGTCTGACTCGATTAATTACAGGACAGAAAATAAAGCTGCATTTAATTTAATTATCTCCTAATATAAAGAGCAAGTGACAGATTAGATTTTCTTTCAAAGTTCTCCTGATCGTGCTTCTACCGTACAAACTAAGATTACATAAAATAAAACGTGTATGTATTGAAAACAAATCTTTAATTCAAAAATGTGGGTGACTTTTACTCTGAGGCTCCGTGAGTTCTCAGTGAGTTTCTTGCCTTTTATACACCAGATTGCCTCAGATGTGGTAAGGTGGAGTTTCAGAGCCCAAATCCACATCAGTGACAGATGAGCCCTAATCGTCCCTCTGAAACACGCACACACATACACACACGCACACACACACTCTCCTTCAACACACACAGACGCCAGCCATGCTGGCTTGAACCATTTGCATAATAGTATTTCTCTTTTTCTCCATTCTCCAAATAGATCCTGATTCCTCTCCCTTCAGCCCCTCTCCCTCCTGATTCCCTTTTCCCTCTCCACATTGTCTTGTGCACCCCTGATGGAAAAGGCTTGGCTATAAACAAACACAATTCCCTGAGTGGCCCACAAACAGAGACAGGAATTGTTGGGGAAAGAATTTATCTGAACTCAAACTGAGCGTGGCAGCAGTGGGGAGGATATTCATTTTCAGACAGATAACCCACACAGACCTTAACTCCAGGGGGAGGCGGTCTAGATATAATGCTTCAAATACAACGCCTGGCTTACTTTTCTTACCTATCAATATGATATGCTATTTACAGCCTGTTATTCAAGAATTATTGTCACATTTGTTGTTGTGAGAACAACAATGGATGGGAAAATTAATTAACTCCCTATTTGATGGCTTCACTGGCCATGAAGAGTTCAAATTGAGAAAAAGGTTCAACTTTCCTGTTAAAATAGTTTCAACTTCTATGAAAATGTTTTCTTGATCCTCTGGCTTTAGCCGTTTTGAGCAGGTTCAACCTTTGGAGGAAACGATACCAGAAGAACAAACTTAGCATTGAAAGCACAGTTTGAAGGGAGAACCTGGCGTATTTGTAAGCAAGTAGTAGTTTTTTAATTGAGAGCAAAATTCTGAGTTTGAAAAGTGCAACTTTTAACATTTCAAACAAGGAAATCCTGTTTTCAAGTGCATGTACATGTTTAAAGATGCTTCAGAAACATAAAAAACACTCACATTCTCAACATTTTGTTAACTCCACCAGAATCAGATGATGTTGTTCTAGATGCGTATTGGAAGATGATCACCACACATGACACTCATCCTTGCTATCTTGCTTTATTCTTTCACACTGCAGCAGGTTTTGGTTTACATCCAAACGTAGATTGGAGGTGTAAACCTTTTCTATTTTTTATTGATTTTCAGGCTGGAAAATGATCAAACTGTGCTGGTGAGTGCAGAGGAGGGCATTTGGACCCTGGGTTGGCGAAACGGGTGAGGGTGCAGTCAGCCCGCCTGATTTATCAGCTGAGTAATAAGAAGTGATTGAAGGGAAATTCAAATGAACTCTCTCTGACAGGCGCACTTGCAGACCGACACACATGCAAACACGCACACATAAATTATCAGCGCAGCTTAATAGACTACAGGCAACAGGGAGCAAGAGCAGCAAAGGGAGATGAGATAAAACAATGGAGTAAAAGTCTAAAACAAAATAACCAAGTTAGAAGGGTAGCTGAGGCTGATGGTTCAAATTGCACTTGAGACAAGTTTTGGCTCTTCAGCTCTGGACAAATTACTTCTCATGAGCCAGAAATATTGAAATACATGAACTGAAATCAAAATGTCCATGTTGTAAAAGGGGTTCCTTTTTTTATTTCTCCACTTGGTTCTCTATTTCCTTTCTTCCTTACATGCACATCCGCTGACTCCCCTGCACACGTCATCACCGTTAGAGGAAAGTGCATTTAAAGCTGTCAGTCTCAACGCAGTCTGACCCTACTTGACCAAAACCTCATCACCACTGGTTCACACACACACACACACACACACACACACACACACACACACACACACACACACACACACACACACACACACACACACNATCTTTGTGGGGACTTTCCATTGACTTCCATTCATTTCTACAGCCTAAATCTTACCTTTACCCTTTTCCTAACCCTAGCCATCACGTACCTAACCCTAACCTTAACCAAAACTCAATTCACACCTTTGTCCTAACTCTGACCCCTGACCCTAAAACAGGGTTTCCCCTTGTGGGGACCAGGCTTCGGTCCCCACAAGGAGCAATTGGTCCCCACAATGTAGTATATGTCAGGAAAATTATCCCCACAAGGTATTATAAACAAACGCACACACACACACACACACACACACACACCACACACATACCAGAGAGGCTAAGCTGTAGCTGTCAGTGGGTGTGACTGTCAATCACCCTCTCCAAGAAAAACGGGGGATGGGCATGAGTAGATGCCTGGATTTCTTTGTGAGGTTGTGCAACCTAAAGCCAGTTTGACCCCAGTGTGACACAGATTTTAAAGGGACTCGTTCCAAACCCTGACCTCAGTGGCTCAGAGAGGACACTGACCTAGGAATCATGGGTATTTATGATGTCAGATCTCAGTCTATAGAGCTACTCCAACCAATACCTGTCGACCTCTTGCCCCGACCCGCCACCCTCCTCGTGTTGGTCAAATGGGAGTGAATGGGTTAAAAAGTCCAACTCTGCCCTGTAGGTCTAAGGCTATAACCTGTTCTACTAAAACTTCTCTGGGGTCTGTCTGGGTAAATGTACTTGACACTGGCTGTATAAATAAACTTGAAAAGTGTTTTCCTGGGAAAAAAAAAATTGTCATTTTGAGACAAGGTCCAAAACATTTCCCTAATGCTGAGAGCAGGGCTGCACATTAGAAGACATCTGAAAAAGGCAGACGGAATACCAATGCTAGCGTGCTCACATTTTGTTATGCAAAGTACTACTTACACCTGTCTATTCCGCTCACATTTACATTTATTCACTGCCGAAAAAGGGCGGGAGGTCAATTTAGATGCAGCATTAAGAGACACAGACACACCCTCTCTCGTCTCTTGTCTCTCCCATGCATGCGGATATGCAGTTCATCCCCTGTGTGCATCAGCATGCCGGATGCCCCATTTCCATCACCGTCCTGGAAGCAGCAGGAAGTGAGGTCATAATGAAAGCTGGGTCGATACGCTCATTAACCCCTGCAGGGTGTCTAGATTAAGTGAATGTCGATAAACTACCCAGACTGCGTCTCGGCAGTGTCCATCAGACCGCAGGACTCCACACAGAAACAGAAAACAAAAGTTCATTTACACATTCTCCAAACACCCAGTGATTGAGCTGTGAGAAATTAAAAGCATATGCAGAGACTGTGCAATTTTGGTCAACATTGGCATGGCATGGCAAGGCAGAGCAGGCAGGCAGGCTTTTTTTTAAGCTGTAAGCAGAGATCCCTCTGTTAGCTTGCAAAGTTTGCATCAGCAGCTTCAAATGTTAGTCAGCATGTTTCAGTGCAGCATCAGAAATTCAAGATGGACACCTCTAATATCAACAACTCTTCGCAAGACGATTTATATCTTTGTCCTGTCATGTTGTTACCATAAACATCAATATATTTTTGACACAAAATAGGGGATAATCGTGAAGTATTCACATTATTCACATTTCATTCTTTACAATAAAGCTCTAAAAGGTGTAAAATGGTAAATGGCTTGTAGTTGTATTGTGCCTTGTCAAGTCCAGAGGACTGCAATCAATCGTTCACCCATTTAACTCTGCGGCTCAACTCACAAATGTTTTTTCCTTACAGTTGTGGCACCTTTTAGGGTGAAATAAACATCTTTTTCCACAGATGTTGGAAAAATAGGATTTGTTACCATGACGCATTTTTACAACGAAATAATTAACCAAACATAAATGTTTCAAACTTTTTGTATGATAAGTGATTACTGTTCATCTATGACACATAACCCCTGTACCTTTTGGCCTTAGCCAGAGCCTGCACAATGCCTTGCCCTTACCTTGCCAGAGTCAGGGCTCACATAGAGCTCAGTGGTGGTTTGGATTGGACAAGATGGCTGTCTGTCAAAGAGGCGGTCCAATACCTCAATCTGCTGCGGCGAGAACAGCTCCCCTCTCATCTGCTTCCTGAGGAAGTCCCGCCCACTGTGGCCATGCCCGTTAGCCAGCGGTGACTCCTGTAAAACTGCAAAGAGGGGACACCAGGTAGGAGTGGTTAGAAATGCTGCAGCAGGAAAATGTTAAGAGGATGCAGAATGAAGAAGGTGGGGAAATGAAAAAGGTGACTAGAAGCAATGGCTACTGGATATATTTCTGAGATGTTAGCTGTCTGAAAGAAAGTCCAGTGAACTGATTCAGGATTGAAAGACTTCATAGATTGTGGAGACTCAGAGAAAATCGCATACAAATGCAATCCATTACCTGGCATACGCTGTCTCTCCTTCTTGATCTCTCAGAAGTACACCCTCTCCTCCCTTATAAACACAATCCTCCCTCCCGCTCGTCGCATCGCCCATACACACACATGCACACAAATATATATGGCTTCGGTATCAGTATTAGACTGTGAGCTCTTGTATCCTGCAGTTATTGCTCGGCTGAGGGACTGAACGAGACAATTATAAGAACTCTGAGGAGTCGCAGCCCACAAATGATTAGAAAAGAGAGAACGAGAGAAAAAGATAAAGAGAAAAAGGGGATGAGGGTGAAAATCCCCTGCTATAGAGCCAATTCATTGCTCCAAACTGCTCCTGAGAGCCTATTTTAGTCCTGGGGGTCACAGTGTGTTTGATGTGTGTCAGAGAGTGTGTATGTGTGTCCTGGGTAGTGATATGACAGACAGCTTGAAAAGAGGTACGGGACTTCAAATTTCTATTTTTTTTTTTTTCATTTGGACAGAAAATACGGATTCATTTGGGGAAAGGCTTTGGTTCTAAACAAGGAGAGAGATGTTGAGATAAAAACCAAAGAAAGAAAGAAAAATGGACAAATAAAGTAGAAAGAAAGCTCATGCTAAAATGCTGTTTGGTTGCTAAATAGGCTCCAAATCAAAAGTAAATATATTTTCCTAATAAACTGAATATAATCTCTTCAGTTTTTGTGTTGAAATTTAAAATCCAGATGATTTCTGACCTTTTGACTTCCACAAGATGAAATTTCTGCATGTTTGACTTCCACAAGATGAAATTTCTGCATGTAGGTGGGGGGCCAAAATTGTCCATACGGCAAAATGACTGAGACAGAAACGTAGGAGCAAATAAGTCGTTTATTTTTGTCAGTATCACTGCTTTTAAGGTAAACGCAGCCATGCCGGGTTTTGAGCTTGAGAAAACTACAACTTTCACCTCAGATTTACCACTCTGGTAGACCACTCTGGTGAATAGTATTTAATGACATAACAAGCCCATGTTTCCTGATGATAAACCATGTGTAAATTATGAATGCGTTAAAAATCATTTGTCAAACTGCGTACAATTCATGACATATTATTTCTGTACAAACAAACCTTAAAGAAATATGAAACGGCAAGGAGCTACACAACCCATGAGGATTACACCAAGAACTTTTCTCTCCATACTAATATTGGGAACTAAAGCTGTTATTAGCCATTTAGCCTGTAGCCATTTTTCGTTCATATTCACACTTTAGTTCAGTTTGCAATCAAAACTATGGAAAATGTAATTTTTTTTACAAGTGTAACTTGGAGAACAACAACTTTCCACACTGGAGTTCTGACTTGTTGCATTTCTAACTCAGAACATGGAAAATACAGCTTTGAAAAAACAGACAGAACACAGCATAAGGGCAACAGCAATCTTAATAAATGTTCAATCTGCCTTTGTAGACTAACGTTCAGCCTTGTTAAAATTGTGAAGTAGTCCTGGAACAGACTTCGTCTATACCTCATATCTCCAGACAGCATCTACACGTCACATTCACAGAGTTGACAAACACTTTTTTCAGCACACAAACCCTCTTTCAACAGTTCTCTCACCAACAAACACCTCGATCCTAATCTCTCTTTTACTCTTGTAGTCTCGTCACACTCGCACTCATACACAGGTGCTGGGAGCGCGGCAAGTGCACAGTCCAGGTCTCAGATGGCAGACCAATCAGGAGACAGATAAAGGCGGTATGATGCTTTAGCCTGGTAACCCACAGCAACCCATTTAATCCCACTGGCCAGTCGCTGTGATGGAATTCAATTGATCAATCATGTAGCTCTGATGGCACCATTTCAGCCAGCTTATTGCTTTCTGCTTTCTCTCTAACACACACACATACACGCACACAAGTCCACTCCGAAACACTGACCTAAGCCCGCCACTGTAGCATACCCTCAAACGACCGCAGAACGACAGAATGAAGAGGAGCTACTGTAGTTGAGCAGAAAGAACAAAGCTTTCACTTGTCATAATCAATATTGTCCATTCATGTGTGTGAATGTGTATGGATGCTTCTTGGCGTTGATGTAGGTGTGTTTGTGGGTGGGTAGCTTGATATCCGGCCCTCATTGTATCCATGGATGGGTAAAGAAACTCATTGCCGTGACGGGTTAAATCCTATTCACTGTCAGACACACACACACACACGCACACACACACAGACGCACGCACACACACACACACACACGCACGCACACACAGCTGCCTCTATCTCTGTGATTCGGTCTCAGAAGGGAAGCGTTTCTCTTCCCTCTTTTTCAGAGCAGAACAAAACAAACAATGAACCTTCATTGTTCCCTCCTTTCTGCCTTTTCCCTCTCCCCTCCGCCTCTTCTGTCTTCCTCTCCGACGACGGCTCAGCCTGCCTTTGACTTTCTTTTTTTAAAGCAACCCCACAAGCAGTTTGGATGATTAAATCCTAAAACATGGAAGAATTAAAGTTGTCAGCTGTTCAGTGTCCCAGTGTGTGTCTACTGAGGGTGGGATATTACCTGTGTGAATCTTATTAAACTTGACATACTGTAGATTATCTCAGCAGGAGAAGTGTCTGACCTAACAACTGAAGCTTGTAGCTAAACTTGTGTGTGGTTGTGTATGCATGCGTGTGTGTGTGTGTGTGTGTGTGTGTGTGTGTGTGTGTGTGTGTGTGTGTGTGTGTGTGTGTGTGTGTGTGTGTGTCAAAAGATCAAAGTTTTGGGAGGTGCTGAGCAGAGCCACGGTTGAAGGGCACGGATCTCCCGCCTTCCTGCTTTCCGCCATCCTCCATATCTTTTTCTCACTCCAAGTTTCTTTTATTCGGTAAGCTGCTGCATGTCACAGTGGATGCACAAGGGGGTAAGAGGTCAATGTGGCATTCTGGGTAAGTGCCAATGAATCAAGTTCTGCTTCACACACACACACACAAAAAGACAGCCTTTGGAGCTGTGTGTCGTATGACTTTCCTTCAAATAGGACAAAAATAGGTTGAAATAAAAATAAAATATCCACCCTTCAGTAATCGATCCACCTGTTCTGGAGCTCATGTCCATGTTGAATCCACAGGGACACACTCACACACATTCACACGCGTGTGTGCACGCAAGCAGCCTTAACGTGCAACAAGAATAGGTTAAGGTACAATGGTCCCCTTTTGGCCCCACAAGTCAAGTTCCTCCATTCACTCCCATTCAAATTCATTCTGCTCTCAGTCACCCTCTACTTCCCCTCGCTTTGGCTAGAGGGCACAGGTCACCACAGGGTTTTACTTCCACACACTCCTCCCACCAAAACACAAACACACACACACAAATACATGCTGCTGATTCCGCCTTCATGTGTTCCCACCACTTGCACAGCTGCTGTTTGAATGCTAATGTTACTGTTCTGGAAATAAAAATAGTCCTTATGCTACGGCATGATGTCATTTCCTCCCATCAGTGTCATAATAATGAACGCAGGCTTATATTACTCTTCATCTCTAAATTCGGTTCTTTATTTGTTATTCTTTAATGAAAGTATGTTGTCTGAACTGAGGGGTGAAACCAAACCACAAAACATGTATCTAATCCTGTGGTTGGGATGTTTACCTTTAACAGTACTTTGAGTTGTCAAAGTGACATTACTGGCCAAAAAATTATTGAAATAAATGAGAGATCAAGAAAACTGACAAATTTCACATACATTTGAGGTCTAACTGGATTGTCAAACATTTGGATAATAGACAAAAACATTTTGTTAATGAATGGTATTTAATACCTCTTTTTTCAGTTTTCCCAAATCTATGGTTTTAGTAAGACAAAGTTTTGAGAAAAACTTCCCTGTTAAAGTATAAAACTCTCTTTCTCTGTACATAAAATATGGAAATCATTAAGAAAAGGTTTATGCTTTTGAGGTAAAACTCCTGTACAGAAAGCAGAGGCTCTGTGTTTCATGCAAATATGGATTTTCAAGAGAAACCTCAGTACTAATACACAAATGGAGCAAAAACAATTGAAATAAAATGAATTGTTATTTTTGGAAAATAAAGTAGACATATTTGTATTGTATACATTTATGATATGCCATTTAAATTGAGCTAAGCAAAACCATAGAAACAAATGTCTAAAAACAAGTGTAAACCGTTATAAATTAGTTGCAGATAAATGTGTAATCCCATATTTAAATATATTTTCATAACCTTAGCAACTCCACACATCCACATCGCAAATTATATTCCTCAAAAATTGTTCCATACACCTTCACATATTTCTATCATCCTTTCTATCTGACTTCAACAAATGCCACCGTTCTCCATGTTAACTCCTACCGCACTGTGTAAAATATTCACGTTTTTTAATTAAACAGTCATTTTAACAAAGTCGACAAAGGAACAATGAGATTGTTGGCTTCATGTCTACATGACCTGTAGTATATGTGCGCGAATGTCAACTCCGACAAACATATGTGCGTGTGTGTATGTGAGACGCGTGCTGCATTGTTTGTCAGTGTGTACGTGTTTGTCTGTCCATGTCAGCGCACGCTGTTCCTGCTGTCGCCCCTTGCTGTGTGTGTGTGTCATTATCCAGCGGGGGCTGCTCTAATGGAAGCTGTGATTAGCAATGCTGTTAATTAGACCACAGAGCCAACCCCGCAGACCTCTGCCATAGAAACGCTGCAGATAAAACGCTGCCCCAAAACGTGACAGTAGGCAAAATCAGGCTGACGTGAAGCTTTCTGACCACCTCAGTGAAATATGAAACGATACAATGTTTTGTTTTCATTTACTAAGTGTGGTGACATTGAAAAAAAGAATTCGGGTCAGTGCAAGCTGGTTAAAAGTTAGTTATTTAGTCAAAAGTAGCCAAAAAATATGATATCAAAGTTTTTCACGAATACAAGAAACTTTCTGTTAAAAAAATGAATGACGGCTTTCTTTTCTGTCAACTATTTCATTGGTTACTGCAAGTTTTCAACGTCCTAAAGCAGCAAGGCAGTCCTAGGTCATTACAGTACCAGCATCATGTTTGATTTTTTTTCATCTAAAATGCTGTTAATTTTACGCCAGATATAACAAGATGAATATATGTTTCAAATCTCTGCTCAGCCATTTTTATCACTGTCTCTCTTTTATTCCTGGATCATAAAAAGTTACCGTACCTTAAGGCAACAATGCTTTAGATGTTTTGTTTGGGTTTTTACTCAGAGAATTGTCGATGTGTCTTGGGGTAATTTTGGTAGATAGTGGCTCCCACTACGATTCTTGTGAGATCAAACAGTTTTGTATCCCTTTCCAGTCTCACAGATGCCCATTAGGTTCTATTCTGTTCTTGAGTTTCTTTCGATGTATTTCTAGATGTGCTACGTAGACAAATTTTGGATGAAAAAAATATCAAATTGATGTTGGTTCCATAAAATGATGTGAGTGCAGCTGCAAAATTGACGGTTTTGTGTTTTCTGGTACATCCTTGACAAGCCCCCAAATTTTTTAATGAAAGCTGAGAAAATACATCCATTAATTTGGACATTGATTTGAGTATCGTGGTGCCAAAATTTGAATTGTTTAGTTGTTTTATTGTTTTCAAAGATGTATCAGAAATTTTTGACTAACCAGTATTTAGAACCACGAGTCCTCTCATGACTTATCTGTCTCAGTTTGTAAGAAGTTGTGTTTGCAGGTCTATGTTAACTTGGTAGAAAGTGGATAAACATGATAACATAAATGTAGCTAAATTCTCATCCTGATTTGTGTTTGGATCAAAAGCTCAGATTTGGGGGAGTTTAGGACTTTGTAATCCACAGATGGGTAAGCAGGTAATATCGAGCGCATCATGGTTCATCTGGGATTCACCTGTATCTGGCTGAAACGATTTCAAAATTCATCAGGAGTGGGGAAATGCACCCATGCGATGTGTGTGTGTGTGTGTGTGTGTGTGTGTGTGTGTGTGTGTGTGTGTGTGTGTGTGTGTGTGTGTGTGTGTGTGTGTTTGTGCTTGTAAGGAGAAAGAGACACCAAACGAGTAAGCAAGAGAGAGAGAGAAATAGCCCCTGGTGGCATTCTGTCACCCTACTTCACTCCAACATCTGGTGCTGTCTCATTTACCGCAGGAGACCGTCTGTGTGATGGCTTTTTAATGCCACTGATTCTACCACATACACACTCATAATCACATGCACATCCGCTACACACACAAACACAAAGGTCCACACTCATATTAGCATGCAACATTGATCCAGTATGACAGCACATATGATCAATAAAGCATGCATTAATATTACTTCTCAGGTGGGCCTCCAGTGGAGCGCAGTTGGTAAACAAACGCGGGATTCTCATTCAAGATGTTTGGATTACAGCTCCCAGACTTCATGCACTCACATATTTGTCATTGATATTTATGTTTTTCAGTGGAGGAGATCTTCCAGGTTTCACCAGCACTTTATCTGTTATTTCCAATTTGTACAGTTGAAATGTCAATTTGATTGGACAAATGCAAAGATTTAGAAACATGCCAGATAAACTACAAACCTTCATCCCTCTTCCTCTTTCCCACATCAGCAGCAGAACTGATTCCCAGGATGCCACTGATTGAGTACGACGAGCCAGCAGAGTCGCTGGTGACCGCTGAAACCTGCGTGGCAGCTACAGACGTTGCTGCAGACAGATCGCATGACGGGTTAATAAAGGATGCATCATAAATCAGAAAAATTGTCTTTTTGTGGACATTTTTCTCTACAGAAGAAAAGCTCTCAAACTAAAGTTGGACTGAATTTCTTCCATCTATTTGCATTTTGTCTAACAGTCCTGACATTAACACTGTATGTTACACTGAGCCCAAACTTTGTGTACACATATATTTGATTTTTTTCTCTTTGGAAAGTCAAATTCACCTCAGTTCTCCTGGAGTTAAACTCAACCACAACTTCACCAGGAAGAAAAATGTCCAACAAAATGTCTGTACTGGAATCTTGCTCCTTGTTGTCTCCTCCTCTGAACTTCCCCCTGGAGGAGACAAGTTTCTTGATGGGCGACACAGTTGTCGGCGTTTTGGTGACACACACTGCGTAACCTCCTGACACACATCCACAAACTGCAACATGCAGTCAGTCACTCTCAGGTCCCTTATCTGCAGGCCGATGTCGGGCTGAGTGACAGTATGGTATCCCAGGAGGGACAGAAAGGTGTGGCAACAGACATCCTAATCCTCTCTCCCAATAGACTCCTTCACCCCCCAAATCACAGACAGACAAGACCAAAAAGAGAGTAAGGAAAAAAAAAAGAAAAAGCAAGACGAACCACAGGATCAGAGTCCTCTCAAGCCGTTACTCTTTTTGCTAACGACAAGGAGAGTATAATGAATGCATATCCCCTCTTTTCCCGTCACTTGATTTAGCACTTCAATTATCTGATTTTCCTTTCTCTTTCTTTTCACTCTTCTTTTTTTTTTATCAGAACGTAACGCTCTTATTCTGCAAATCCAAATGTTCAATTTTCCGCCTGGGAGTGGGAGCCATTTATCTGTGTAATCTGTAAGCGTGCGTGTGGAAAAGAGAGCGCGCACTGCGTTATATCTGGGTGTGTATGTATGAGGGCGGATCTGATAAATGCAAGTATAGGGCGGGAGTCAGGGAGTAGTGTGTGAAAATTAATTTAGATTACTAGACAATGTGTGATCATGGAGATACAAAAAGACAGCAAGGCGCAATCCACTGCAGGGAAAGTGAGGGACAGTATTTGTCCTCTGAGATACTCATGGAGTGAAAGGGAGTTATAGTATATTTCCTATGTGGGAGTAAAAGGCTTTGGTTCACAGATAAAAGATTATTCAAATATAAGAGGTAATGTGGATCCTCAAATAAGAAACTTGCTGAATACATTTGTGTTTCTTCATAACATTTTTTCCTCCATGGTCGACCCAGTGCAGGTGGTGGGAGACAGAAAGACTCTAGTTAAAATAGCATCACTGATGGACAATGTCTGCCACCCCAAGCATGAAGCTGCTGCTGAATGGAAAGCTCCTCCAGTGACAGACTGCTGCATCCTTGGTGCACAAAGCATTGCTACTGTAGATCCTTCCTCCTTCAGCTGTTCGACTGTATAACCATCACTGCTCCAAACAAATTCATCAATGTTCCTATAAATGCTGCTACCTGCACTCTCTTTAATCACTTTCAACATTTAAAAAAATCTGTACACGTGCACATTAAAAAAAATTTAAATTAACCCACCCACTTCTTCATTTCTTTGAATCAGAATAGCTATTTTTTAATAATTTCACAATGACATTTTCCCTTACTGAACAGTATTTTTATTCCTTTTTCTGTTATGTATTTCATTTTTGTGTAACTCTACATGCTTTGATTGCCTTTTACTTTGTTGCGTTTGCACATTAATTTTCCCATTGTGGCACAATAAAGTTAATTCTGTTTTATTCTATTTTATTCTAATGTAGCCTCTAAGTGACAGACTCAGGGTAGAAGCAGTGAACTTCATCATCTTGTTTATGTAAGTTATTCTAATTGTTTTTCTACCTGTTACTTGTATGTTATTGTGACATAATCCAATTGGACATGCAGAACCTTGCACAAGTAAGTGCCTCTTGAGTTTTTCCACATTTTCTTACATAATAACCAAAAACTTTCATGTTAGTTTATAAAACTTCCTGCACCTTGAACATCTCGCTGACATCAATTTATCCTCCAGAAATACACAAGCACAAAGCTACCAAGATGCAAACATGTGTAAGAAGGTCCTACACTTAAATCTATTGGCCGACATGCAAATTGCTCTGGGGCAAAATAAACACAGTAATTGCACCATCTCCATTGTGAGACATGGTGGTTGTGCTTCATTGCTGTGAGGACGCTTTTTCTTTGCATAGGACCAAGAAAACCGATTAGAGGCTGTAGAAGACTTGAGCCTGACATGGGCAACAACTTCATACTTGCAGCCAGAGCAAATAAATCCAATTGAGAATCTACTGCAGCACTTATTCCAAATTGATATTCATGGATGTGCATCCATCCAGTCTGAGTGAGTTTAAGCTTTCTGTCAAAGACCAAAGTCTGCAGGGTATTAACTCTGGGAGGTTGAATACAAAGGTATGCAATATTTTCAGGTTTGTGTTCCTTAATTATCATGCTTTGCATTTATCAGAAAATATCTTGATAAAATAGGTAGGTTTGAAGCAAATCCAAGAATCAGCAGCTCATAAAAAGGTGTCTGAAATTTCATTTGTTTCTTATGAATAGCACTACAGCAAACTCTTCTTACAGACATTTTCACTTACAATAAAGGATATTTCTGGTGTATTTTATGTTGAGACTATGATATACTTGTACTGCAAACAATGAGACAAAGGTGTTAACAGCATGATAAATTTTTATCTTTACTCCTCCAGTAAGATTCAGAGTTGACTTTTCTGCAGAGGAAAATATCTTGACTTGCTCAGATGTCTCTGAACAACACCAAAATAATTTAAGCCCATTCCTATGGTCATAAAATGTCTTTGCATTTCTAGTTGCGTCCCTAATAATGGTGACATTTTGCTAAGCTGATATATTTGGAGTCTCTGCCTTCTGCCATCTCAGTGCTAAAGGAACCAGAATGTGCTGGAGGAACGTACCTAAGCTGTGAGCCGACACCGAGCCCGTCTGACCAGGCTGCTGCTGAACCTTAGTCCGTATGATCCTGCAGAAGAAGAGAGGAGATATTAGTGTGTATGAAGTGGCTTGTTTGAGAGATCCTGAGTGACAGAGAGAACATGACCATCGTGGGAGCAAAGCTGTGTGTGTTTGCGTGTGTATGTGTGTGTGTGAAGTGGCTTAGGCAGGCTGACATGGCAGAGGGGCCTCACACTTCCTGCTTGGTTGATCATGCAAGCCTTTTCTTCCTCTTTTCTTCTTCATCCTTTCCTCCCCTTTTCCTCTCCTCTCATTTCCTTTCCTCCATTTTCCTTTTTCTTCCCTTTTGTATCTGTTTCACCTTCCTTATCTCTTTGTCTGCCTTTTTGGCTCACTCCTTCTTTCTCTTATTTCCCCATCCCTCCCTCTGTTGCTCCCTCTGTGCACTCAGGGGAAAGGGGTTGTCATTGTAGCATCGTGTAGAACCACTGAGCTGCGGCCACTTCATACATATGGAGGCTGGGGGCCTCTTTGCAATTCCCCTCTTCCACTCCCACACCGAAAAAGATACACAGATAAAACACACAACATTTATGTTGTTCCGTGCTTCGTCTACAATCTGCTGTTACAGTTTAATACCCAGACCCACACATCGCACAGACTGTGGCACCTGTTGATGGAGCTGACGCTGGGAACGCTGTCGTTGTCGCAAACTCTCTCGGCCAGGAGCCTGTCCCGGATCTCCCAGGCAAACATGGTGGGATTTTGGCGTTTGTAATCGGCGATCTTGTCGACCACTTTGGGTGTAGCAACCTTTGGTTTGGATCCCCCGATTACCCCAGGGCGGATGCTGCCCGTTTCATAGTACCTGTAAGGAAAAGCAAAGGTTTGCTTGAAGCACAGAGAGGAACATAAAGCATGTTGGCAGAGTTTATGTGAAGAGCTCCACTGCTTTACAAAACCCTTTAGTTAATTTTATATGATAGATTAACAAAAAGCGCTACATGATTGTGAGGTAGAAGAAGATGTTGCACATAAATTATAATTCAGCACCTCGAGTCATTACTTTGTTGAGTCGCCTTTTGTTGTACAACTAAAAGTCTTTGCAGCCTCTAATAGGTTTTCTTCAAGGTTTTCCCTTCATTTAACTCTATTCATCTTCTCTTTAGTGCTGATCAGCTTTCCTATCACACACCCTGCTTGGCGTAGCTCCACCACCATGTTTTAGGATTTGGACTATGTTGAGGATGATGCACGCTGAACTTTGTGCTTCTAAAGCAGTGGTTCTTAACCTTTTTTGAGGTACCGAACACCCCAGTTGTATATGCGCATTCACCGAACCCTTCTTATCTCCCCCCTCTCCCACCCTCCCACCAGCCCACAAAAAAAATTGCGGTATTCTGATTTAGTAATGTAATTATATTAGTTGTGTTACCACCCCATGCCACTAGAGGCAACACCAACCCCGAAAAGATGCGACTAAGTGTAACCTCGGTAATCGTGATCGATCAGTGTAAATCAGTTCTGCGTTGTCTGAATAAGGGCCAGGAGACACGATGAGATGAAACGTCGTTTATCTGTGTGAAACGGAATATGGGCTGAATCAGGTTCATCACAGCGGGTTCAGCACCTCGTGCCCATCTGTCATAAACTGGCCAACCGCCGTATTAATACATTAATAATAGAAAGAACTTTGCTGAAGTAATTAAAGACAAACGTTCAATTCCATGCTGAGAGTGGAGCTCCTTCAATCAGGGCTCCTCCACAGCTCTGATTGGCTAAACAATGTAACGTGGTCCTCTGCAGCAGGTGATGGCAAAGTGGGCGTCATCACGACTTTACACAAGTGTGTCTTTACCTCCCTCCAGAGGCTCCGCCAAACCCCTGGGGTTCGATCAAACCCAGGTTAAGAACCACTGGTCTAAAGGGAAGAAATGTGGAAAAGTTCAAGAGGTAATGGTTCAAGGCACCGCACATAAAAGATTTTAAGTAATAGTTTTTAAAATAACTGATTTTAAAAACTATTTTAAAACAGTTAAAATAGTTAGAAAGTAGTTAGAAGTAGTTTGTGAAGTGGTTGATGTTTCACCATTTTGAACTTCTGATTGTAAATGTAATATGGCATGAATGCTGGAGATGCTACATCTTGCTACCAGCTACCTTCCCCATAAAAGCAGACACATTGCTACAGGGGGCATTATTCATTTCCACTGTCACCAAACGTTTGCTCAGTTTGCAAAGTCAGTAGCTCAAATCAGTTGGTTGGATTTCCTTAGACGGATTTATTTTTTATTTTTTTTTACCAACTGGCTAAATAGTCTGAATCTGCCAGAACTGGATAAATGGAAGAAAAATATTTTATTGTCAGCTATTATGAAGACCTTGTTGACAATAAAAATAGAAATAAAGTCTTTTAATCAGCTATCTTTAATTATAAGAACAAATATTTGTATCTTTTAAAAAACACCCGTTGTCATTTCTCATATGTGCATTCATTGACTCCAGTTATTTTTCAGGAAACTTCAACATATTTAAGGAAGTGGAAATAATAAAATGGAAGGATAGATATTTTGTAAATATAAAAATCTGAAAAGTGTGGAGTGCATTTGTATTCAACCCCTTTATGCACCACAAGCAATTACAGGTAGGAGTCAGCCAGTTCGTAAAAAGGGGTCCAAATTGAAATCAGTAGATGAAAAGTGGGAAAGTTGAAGAAGCATGAATATTTTTGTGAGGCTCTGCACCATTATCATAATCAAATCGTTGTGTTTATCGTTTTTAAATTAATTTGACACAGTGAGTAAAGTTTTAACTATTTATTAACCCTATAGCCTTTCTTCTGTTGTATTCTGTGAATGACATCACTTTCAGCTTGTTACATAATGCTGCACCTGTCTGATTTACATTGCGATATCTGTGTCAGCTAAATTGTTTAATGTAACTGTATCCCTCTCAAACAGCCGTGACACAATGCTCCTGTTGCCTGACTCGATCTGCTGAATGGTTGCTGTTTTCCCCTCATAGAAAAAAATTGAAGCGTTTAGTGTCCACCATGGCTATTTCATGAATGTATTTGCATGCAGAAAGGGCAGGAGGGCAGGAGATGGAAGCACTGCTACTGTGCCGCTCAGCTTGCAGAAGAAAAAATAAAAAAAATGCTTGTGTGTGTTTGCGTGTGTGTGTGTGTGTGTGTGTGTGTGTGTGTGTGTGTGTGTGTGTGTGTGTGTGTGGAGGGGGTGAGGGGTGCTTTGCGTGGCTGCAAGCTGTCAGTCAGTCTTAAACCTGCTGCTCTCCCTCCACTGTACGGTGGAGTAATCCTTTCCGTGAAGATGCGAGTTGCTGTAAATGTGCGCCTCCTTGTCTTTCTCCCCCTGTGTGTGTGTTGCCCTTTTTTGACTCCTCACAGCTGGAGCATAAACACAGCTGAAGGAGGAAAAAACAATCTATTTTCAAATGGAAAACGATTTAAATTATTCACAGCTGAATCATCGGTGAATAAACGAGCTCGGTTATTGATATCCTGCTCAACGATGAGCCGACGCACTCACTCACTTGCTCACACACACGCACGCGCGCACACACACACACGCAGAGACACGCACAGGGTGGTAGAGTTGGTGTTTTTGTTCTGCTGGCACCAGAGAGACAGAGAGGAGAGGATAAAACAGCCCTCCCTCCTTCCATCCATCCCTCGGTCCCTTCTCCTCCCCCTCACAGTAACGCTTCAGTGAGTTGAATGGCCAGGAGAGGGGAAGAAAGAAAGAGATAGAGAGGGAAAGACAGAAAAAGGGAAAGGGAGGCATGAGAGAACAATGAGCAACACATTTTTTGATATAGCTGAGGGTTGCTGTTGCTAATCCTTCCCCTCTGTCCCCACAAATGGTCTCTATGTCTCTCATTCATTTTTCTTCTTGCAGCACTCCACTCTCTTAACACGCCTTTTTCCTTTCTGATTGTTCTTCCATTTATTCCATTCTTCACCTTACTCACTTTTTTTGGTTGGTGGCAGTTCAGAAATATTGCACCACTTTCATTTTGATGCTAATTCAAAAAAAAAAAGAAAAAAAGTGATGAATCTTTTTCCCATTGTCTGCCTTTTTTTTCTCTTGTGGGGGACGGAACGAGCAGGGATTTGCTCTTGAATTTAGCTCTGAAAAGCCAGACAGACACACAGAAGGAAGGAGGGAAAAGGGAGGTGAGAAGATTAGCAAAACTGAGAAGCGTCAGGGAAGACTTACGGGACACAGAGGCGAGAGGGGGAAGGTGAAAAGGCAGAGGCAAGTGAAACTGAAGACCAACATGGCTGAAAATACAGCGTATGTGTGCTGAGGAAGTAAGAAGTTTTAGAAAATTGACCAGTCAGCTTCTTTACCAACAAACTCACTTCAACTAGAATGTAAAGCAGAAGTTACAAACTACAATTGTGTAAGATCTAACAGTTTCACAAAAAAAAAAAAAAATTTAGATGTAGGAGGGATTGTGCAGGAAAGATTCCGAGTTGAGGATTTTTGCAAAATTATGGTGTGGCTTAAAACTGGACCGGTCGTTGTTTACTGGAAGCTTAACAACACTGCCAACTACTTACAAGAGTAAACTGTAATGTGGAAATGCTTCATTATCATTTATTTAAAATTGTTTAGAGCACTAACAAGTTCCAGACTTTGTTAAACGTTTGCAGTACTGGGATAAAAAATTTATTAAATTTAAGGTTTTTTATGAAAAGCTAAAAAGTGTGATTGTGTCTGTAAGTTGACTTCTCAAACTCTAAAATGCTAACACAAGATGTGACTACAGCACAAATAATAACCAGCCATGTTCATTTTCACTTTGTACTGTAAAGGGACAATGCTTAAATGCAGACACTTTCTGCTTCTCTTCCATAAAAGCACACATTTTCTCCCAGTTTCTAGCCACAAAAAGAGCAGCAGTGAACATTATCAGTATTGTGCTGGCATGTTTGTCTTTTACCTGCCCAGTATCTTGCTGACGCATCCATGGCTGACCCGCAGCTGCCTCGAGATGTCGCAGGGTCGAACCCCTTGATGGGCGAGCTCCACTATTCGCTGTCGGACCACGTCTGGAAGGGGTCTGCCGTTTACAAACACGCCTCCGAGCTGGTTCACGCCGCCATGTCCTGGAAAAGAGACCGCAAGAGTCTGAGAGGGTTAACAGGAAGGATGCAGATGAGTGACACAGGTAGAGGAAAGTCAGTGTTTTGGTTAGGGAGGTCTGAAGTGCTGGATTGTTAAAGATATGACTTTTACAAAATAAAGAGAGAAATGTGTTCGAATGTGAATGAAAGCAAGTGAATTGAAGATGGAGTGGTGATGATTTTTAAAAAAAGATTCACAGTAGAGTGCATTTAATAACCTGATAAAACAACCATTTTTAATTCAAGCTATTAACCAATTATACAGTTTTTATAATTGGTTAGATTTAAACAAGTATATCTGAGGTGAAATTGATAGAGAGCTAAATGATGTTAACCAAAGTTTAAAATGCTCTTACTGGACTAAATTATTTAAGTTCTAACTATTTTTATGTTAACTTTGTTGATCTAATTTGTTCTGTCATGTAACAAAAACAGTAACGTGTAATTGAAATGATGGTAAACTTTAATTTTTCCTGACTCATATGACAGCAACTGCATCAAGATTAAGAAGTTCAGATTGCTAGCAAGTCCAACTTTGCCATAAGTGCTTCTGCTTCATGGATAAAAACTTAAACTCTTGAAACTTTCTCAACAGCACAATACAATAAACATAACCTCAATGTTCACTGAACTTCACACAAAGCAAACAAGATGAACACTTGACTGAATCAGTAGCTTCAGTTCAATTCTGGTCAAAATGTTTAGATAGTTACCAAAATAAAGTGGTTTATGTCCGAATGTAACCATTGGGTTACGAAAGCACCTCGTTAGAACAGATCTGGAAAACGTATTGCTTTTTATGGAACATTTTATACTTTATTTAGTTCAATGACAGAGTTGAAGTCAAATGTCCTGCAATGCTGAGCATCATAAAGTTTGGAAATGAAAGTTGCATCATTTATTCATAGTTGTTAAATAAAAGTTGAGGATTGTTTTTATAGGTTTACTACTGTTTCAGTAATGTTTCAACCAGGAACTAGTTATTTTGAGTTTTGTTCTTTTTAATGTGGAAGACAAATCAACTGCAAGGAAGATTTGATAACAGGGAAAATTCTCTTTATTGAGAAAATCTAAATGTATTCTATTATTTTGTTGTTTATTAACCATATGAACTAAAAAACAAACTACATCCAAAGTTCAGTATTAGATTTGTAAGTGATTAAATAAATTATTTGAATATAATTATATTTAAACTAATTAAATGTAAAGCATTGACTGAAGTTTTGTTAATTTCATTAAATATCTGATCCTAAGTACCATTTAAACGTACCAAACTTTCAAAAAGTAATTTCAATTACATGCCAAAAAATATACATAATTTGTTGAAAGGAATTTTATTTATTTATTTCTTAAAGTAAGTCTTTGATATGATTTGACTTTATTAAAAGTAGTGTAACAGAAACATAAACAAAGTTATATACAAACAAAATCAGTTTTAAACAAAAGCAAACCAAACACAAAAGGAATCATAGTAAAATATATTTACATCCCTCTAACATTTGTAGCATCATCAGATAAATTATTATTCCTGTTAACATGTTTAAGAAAAGAAAAAACACTTACTGTGATGTAAAGATTATTGGTCATAAATTATTTTGTAGCAACCCACACCTGCCTGGTCACTTTTTTTGTATTCTTAGCTTCTTATTGCAAATAATCCTAATGAATAAATTAAATGTAATATTTTTTGTAACCTTCACTTTATTAGCATGTGTTTGTTAATACCTAAAGCAATAGTCCAAATTTGATCCAAGAAGAAAAACTTAATCAATTCTGGATGGCAGCAGCACAGGTATTGTCCTCCAAACTGGAGTCGTTTTTTAATGCATCTGATTTGCACTATGTCTCTCATTTATCCTGCGAAGCAAAGGAATATCAGTTCCTCTGCTCTACAAAAGCAACTTTTTCCAATTTCACCAAGGGGCAAGCTAAGCAAAGATGGCAATTAAGTGAAGGGATTTCAATTAATTATTGACCAAGGCCTCGGCTCGGCCCCACAGCAGAAGATGCTGGTAATATTCCCCTCTAGGGAGGCAGGGATGAAAGTAAAGCAGGAAATAGATAAAAACAAAAAGAAAGGCTGAAATACACTAGAGTAGAAGAAAAGACAAGCTGCAGCTTAAGGTAATTGAAAAACCTTCTGGAAGCAGGATTTATTTTATATACCATATGCTATTAGCTAAAAAAAATAAACATAAATCAATCAAAGGTGCTTATTAGATAAATTTCTATCATACTTATAGATTTTTTTTCTATTACGTTTTAAAAAAACAAACTTTCTAAGCAGTTCGACAGTAAATCAGAGTTAACTCTGAAACACATGTTGACCATGAAAACATTTCAAAACTTCACAGCAAACATATAAAGGCTCTTTACTCTGGACTAGATTTAAAAGTAATGATCTGAGATGTAAACTTTGTTCTACCAATCCTGGGGGAAGAAAAACACATTCCCTCTCTCCGCAACCTCCGAGTTTGTGTTTGTACTGTATGTATACATCAATCCCACCAAAGGCAAAGTGTAAATCAACTTTCCCCACCGTTTAATCCACTAGCTTTTGTATTACCATAGTGATTACGTCTTTAGGGGAAACACACACGCACTCTCTTCTTTACACACAGACACTAATCCTAGCTGTGGGGGTAATAGATTTTAAACACATAACCCCAGCAGGGGTAGTGCCTGAAACAGCAGGCCGTCCCGTGAACCAGCCGCCTTGACTTCGTCTTCTCATCATCAGTACGAGCAAAAATAAAAGTAAAGATGCATTGTTTCTCCAGCTCTAACATAAATAAGTCAATATGTGAAACAGAACTCTACAAACACGTCTAATAAGGACGGCCTGGCTCTAACCTTACCGCTTCGTCTTTTTAGATGTAAGAGGGCTCATTAAGCAGACACCAGCACAATTTGAAAAGCAATCACTCTTGACAAAAGGCGGTAATGTATCTGAAAGAGTGAGAGGTTTCTGTTTATACCGTTCCTCTCAGAGCTACTCTCACCCCAGGCTCAGTGATGAAATGTTTAAATCTTTCAAGAAAACATGAGACGATTTGGCAACAGAAAGCCGTTTTTGTCATCAAAACTAACTAGTTTTCTAAATATCAATTAAATACAGTGAGCATGAGATGGTTAATTAAGGTACAGAACAGTTTTACCTAGTTCTGCTGAAGTTTCCATTCCTACTTCCTCTACAGTTAAACTCCTTCTTTAAGATTTCAGAGAAAGTGCTTTAGGGAACCGAGTTTTCTCACTTTGTGTGCAGCATGGAGAAACGCATCGCTGCTCTTCCTGCACCCACTGCTATGCACTGCCAGTACGATGGCTGAAATAAGGCCCTAATATCAACTCACAAACTGTATTATGTGGAAATGTTTTCCAATCATGAAAAACAAGGACAGTCATGGTGTGGGTTCCAAGGACTCGCCAAGCACTCTTATTCTTATTATCAGGGTCCAAATGTTTACTGCTTTAGCTGTGTTTATTTTGTAATGGTTATTTCTTTTATTTGTTTCATGTGTTGCCTTTGTGGCAGCGTCTCTATTGGAAAACAGATTTCAACCCAATGAGATATTAGTTAGCTGGATAAAAAGGATTTATTAATAACTCTTGTTTCAGCACTACGTGAGTGAGATGTCTGTAAAGCAGCTGACCACAGCAGACAGTCTGACTATTTAATCAGTTGATATCATCTAGTTATGCCTGTTTTAAAGTTTGTAGAGCAGAGCAATAAAAAGTGAATCAAAATTAAACTAGTGATAAAAAAACTGTCTACATGTTATGTTAGAAGCAGTATAAATAATTGTTGCTTTTCTGTTTTAAATAACTCCAACTGCATCCTTTGAGACAGTTTTACAATCATGCTTTTAAACCATGATAAATATATAAGACGTAGTGAAAATCTTTCATAAACTCACACTTAAAATCGCAGGTGCAAAAAAGGGGAACTAGACTCAGAACTTGAACTTTTTTCAGCTGGAGCAAATGATCTTGATCAAGTTTGCTGTGACTGTTAAGATATTCTTAGATAGACATATAGATGATGGACAGAAATTGCTCAAGATTATAAAGCAAAGTGAAGAAAAGCATTTCTGAGCATCAAAAGCAACAGGATGTATCTTAATCCTCACATCTTTGTTTAAAATATTCTTGCAAAACATTCATTACCATTGGTAATACTGCCTGAAGATACATGACATTAATTAAATATCCTTGTTGTCATATAGTCTGAGCAGACTAAAATGTTTAACTATCAGATGTTTAATTTTAATTTGAGATGCAAGCGTTGTCACCATCATACATAAATAGTGTTTTCAGCAGCCAATAATCCTCTGCTTTTTGTCCCCTTTTTATTAGTATCAATTTTTATATGAAAACTTACCAACAATGTTCAAAGATATGAGTCTGTTCTATGAAAACGGACATTTATTTCTTCCAAGACAGTTGCATTGTATTCAGTGGCAGTGATCTGGACGACAGGGCTCACCTCACTGAGTTGTCTGTGGACACATGTAGTTTGAATCTTTTTCACAAAACATCATCATTTTTAGAAATCATAAGACCAAGTTTTGGGAACATTCATGCAAAAGCTATAACTGATGTTATGCCTTTAACAGGTAATAATTAGTAGGTAGTAAAAAACATCATGCAACAAAGCTCCCCAGCCAACACTCTGACCCTTGAGCCAACAGGGCGTCGCTGGACCAACTGTTTCATTATAAAGGAGAAATCCACTTATTTACTGTGACTGATTTCTGGGAGTTTAAAGGGAATGATCACAAAATCTCTGCCAGTCCCATTCAGCATAGAGAACGTGCTGTAAAGAGTCTGCTGACCTACATGGACAAATCTTTTTACACTCTCAAACACTCTGTGTGAATCCTTTATGGCTGTATAAGGACATTATTCCTTTTCCCTCCTGCCCTCATTATTATTTCCCGAAACCTCTCAGCGAATAAAAGCAGATTTTCTGCAGGTCGTTTATAGAAGCCTGCTGCGCTAAGTCCTCCTCACCACAGGTATCTGCGCTGAAGTCTCCCCCCGCCCCTTGCCCAACCATTCTCCTTCTTCCTCTGATAAGAGTAAATGAAATGGTTCCTTTCACCCCTTCTATCTGGGCCAGGGCATGAAAAATATGCCTTGCTTTGTGAGGAGATGGAGAGGAATGACTTGTGACCCACAAAAAGCCTCCAGATAACTATTTATTCACTTATCTGTGTATTGACTGTTGGTATTAGGCGTTCAGACTCTCACATTTTTTAGAGGGTTAAGGTATTGGGGATTATATGTTTGAAATTTATTTTCCAAACCTATAAATACTGATAGGGGCTAACGCAGAGGCATACGCATCCTATAAAGGCATTTGTTTATCAGCAGCTGTATGATCACAGCCGGCCTAAGGAATAAGCAAACTAATAAGCTGCTGACAGCTCTCAGGCCAACAGGGGGAGCCCAAGAACACTTGACTTATCATAGTAAACACAAACCTTTAAAGGAAGGGAGATATTATGCAAAATAAACTTTTTTTTGCTTCATATCATATTAAAATGATATTCCCTCATCAAAAACATACGTGGAGTATTGCTTTCATTCTTTCATGCATGTTTGAGAAATCCTTGAATCTCCCATGGCAACTGTTGGAAATGCCTAAAAGTTTGTTCTCACAAAGCACCGCCTATTTACTCAGAGCTGCAATCTCAAGTCGAGCTTCCCCTCAACCTCCTTCTCAGCTCCTCCAGACTAGCAGCAGCAGCAGCAATTACCAAAATCTTAGTGGAAATGCGTGTCTACTAGGATTATCATACAAACTACTTCTTGATCCAACTTCCATACAAGAAAGGTTGGAAATGGCATAGTGAGAAGTACAGTTGTGAGGCATAGAGTCAGAAAGACTGTCTCTCTTCTTAAAGAGACAGAGGCGCAATTTCACGGCGTCAGATTCCAAAGTCAAATTAATTCTGTTATGCTATGATTGACATATACAGCATTTCTATAGCAACTGACGGTAACATAGTTACATAATAACAATAATATCCCCCACCTCCAAAACATCAAGTTTGTTTGCAAACTTGTTTTAAGCACATTTCAAATGCTCATAAATAGCATTTTGTAATGAAAAACTCTAACATCTAAATGTACTTGTGATTTAAAGAAACTGTTTGCTGTATGCCAAGTAAGACCTTATTCATCAGAGTAAAGGGAGTTAAATACAAATGCAAGGCCCAGTATTATTTTATATTTCTAAAAAATATATACAAATCATAAGTTTCCTTTAACTTTTAATTATGAATTTCTTTGAGTTGGTCTATCACTAAGAAGCTCCCACAAAACCTTCAAAGTTTGTCACTGCAACTTGATTAAAAAGTAGAAAAAATATAGATGAATGTTACTGAAAGATGCTGTATTTATTGCCATTTATGTCATCAACAGTGCACAATATATATTGTGACGTCAAACATAGAACATTCTGCAACATTCTCTGTTTAGTTATTGGCTTTCTGAAACTAAAGGTGCTAAACACTCAACAGATAAACCATCACCTAAGACAACTTTATAGATTTCTATAGCATTTCTATTCTACTGTGTGTCCTAACTCAAATATTTTCCTATATTTGAGTGAGTTTATGTCCAAGCCCAACAAATAGATTACTTTCTTGCAGGAATTCAATCAACAGTGTCCTGCTCAGTGGGTATTGTTGCAAATTAGACACCAAAATCTTGCCAAATTAGGGGTTTAGGTTTTTAGGACTTTTTCTCCCAAAGCCGTCTCTGGAGAGAGGAAGGTGTTGGCAGAGGAAGCAGCTTCATTTTCATCCGTCTGAATCAGAGAGAGGCAGAGCCAACCAGTAGAGACCCTATGGGCCATTATGCATCCCTGTTGTATTTTACTTATTTGCCCTTTATGGGTGCTGACTTATAGGAGCCCACCACCTCCTTAAATGTTTGATTGATTCACTGTTTCTGAAAAAGGAGAAGAAAAAAAATTACTAAGATAAAGCAGAATATATTGGAACTCCCCCATCCAGAAAATAAGCTCCATTAGGGCTCTCTGTCTCTTTCTTCCTGCTACATTCCTCAGTGTCCATCTCTCATCTCTCATCTGCCTCGTCACGGCCAGACGACTTAAAAATACAGCCACAGAGCAATGGCAAACAAAACACCACAGCTTCTCGCCTTTTCTCAATATTTTATATCGTGAAAGAGGGGAAAAAAAGCCTGAAAGAAAATAAAAAGGGTGAATCTGTAAATGACTTTTGACTGAAAGCTGCTTGGTATAGTTGCCTCCAAGAATACTGATGAAGCAAATTTACTTGAACAAACAGTGGCTAGATAGATGTGGCTGGCGTGTTAAAGGTGGCCTGTAATGTTATTCTGCATTTCCTTTTTGCTTTTTGTTTTTTTTTAACCTGATTTTGGAAAATAATTATGTCTGGGACAGAAACAGGATAATAAACTGCTGTAGAAATAGTGTAGAAGCGTAGAGCATCTCCACAAAGATTAACAAGAAAACGACTGCTTATAATCTTAAAGTGGTAGCCTACTCCAAAAACCACTTAGGACTATTTTGTGATACTGTGGAAAACTTTACATGTATTAACAGGCATAAATAAATAAATAAATAAATAAATAAATAAATAAATAAATAAATAAATAAATAAATAAGACAACGGGACAAGGGGGAATAAAGCAGCAGCAATTACGAGTTTAAATCGTCACGTGATTACAATTATTTTCACCAGGTTGTAAAGTTTGACTCAGCCTGATTAAAATCCATCCTTTTTTACGAGTTTGTAAAGTAGATCTCTACATCTGCTCACCAAAGTAAAGGCCACAGCCTTGCGCGTTTAATATTCACCATACCTTCATTACCATTACAATACGTGATTATGAAATTCAGCTCATTATCATCACAATTACCTGGAATAGATTTTTTTCTTTACATATATGTTACTTGCTGCAGACAATCCCCCCCTCTCGTCCCCCTAAATCTATAATCGGGAGCTCATTCACGAACTACGCAGAAAAAAAACCCATAAAACCTCATCATATATTTTTAAACTCCAAAACATTAACAGCAGCCTTTTTAGTTTAAAAAAATGTCTGAACATGGCTGAATGATAAAACTGAAAAGTTTTATTTGGCGCAGAGACACAAACAAGGTGCAGCGCATTCCCTGCTGAGCTGAACTTTGGGCCTTTTTACGCACAAGCAGCAGCAGCAGCAGTAGCAACACACACACACACACACACACACACACACACACACACACACACACACACACACACACACACACACAC